>JAQPPZ010004774.1:0-24553 GCA_028583015.1 Wollemia nobilis | reverse complement strand
CGAGTTTACCATTACCTTGGTAATACTCCAGAAGTCATACTATATATAAATTCCATATCATTACACATGTACCCGTAGGTTCTTCTGCCCAAGTTCTAAATAGGTTTGCTTAGGAATTATGCCCATATCATAAATCTCATATTTAAGTATCACCATAATCATTTAGTGATCAACAAACCAAGTCAGGATGTGAGCCTTTAAACCCTCAACACCCTGTTCATTGGAATTTTCAAAAAGGTTGTCTGCCCACAACCGTGGATTTATTAGGGTGTCTTCCCACATCCCATGGTTCTATCTTGTATCAACCATTATAGCCTTATTATTCAATTGCTTATATTTTTTATTTTAATTTTCTAAATGGTTATCATGTGAAGAAAATACATAAGTTGTAAAACAACCACGGTCTTCTATTCTATAAAGGATAAATTTCCAAATTCCACATCATTAAAAGAGAATACCAAAAATTCAACTAATTAACACTTAAATAAATAACACGATGATTTACCAAGAAAAGCATCCAATATATTTTACTTAAAATTTTCTTTTTGAAATAATGCAAGCATCGATTTACTAAACTAATATTTATCTTAATCACCACAATCCAATTAAATTTAAAATAAGTAAATCATAGTTTTTATTGTTTTGTTCATTCGACCCAATATCGAATTTTTAAATAAAAAATACACAAGCTCTATGCTCATATATAGAAGATAAAAGTCTTAGTAATGCTGCTCATATAACAGCTTAACCTATAGCCCTAAGCTAAAATATTCTTCATTTAATTTTTCTACACAACTATACCAACATCCTACGTTGTTGTTTCCACTTCCACATCATTTAGCTCTAGCGTTTCTAAGATGAAATTTAATATTTCCTATCCTCCTAAAGTGTGGAACGATGCTTAGGATTAGTTTTTCCTAAATTTTAAACCACGATTACCTTTAGGGATTGTTTAGTTTTCCATAGCTGCCTATTTAGCTATTTGCTATAGCCAGCTACACATCTTCAAACCAATTTGTTGAGCAATGTCATTCACAGGTATTAAATATAGTATTGAATGTGACACAAGTGAAACCCGCTCGCGAAGGACATTTTTCATTGCAAACAAACTTGCGTCAATTCAGATAGTTTATTCATGGTTTTACATTACCTATGGCCATCCCAAACAATTCTTAAGAGTTACTTGGTAATCTTCCTAAGTTGAGATAACGTTAACGCTAGTTTCTCCACACATATCTAAGATAAAAATTCTATCATTATTTTTTTCTTATTTCCTATGCTTTCCTTTTTATGTTTTAGCATCCATAATTTATCTATTCAAACCCAAATGACTATACAAAATATATATCTTTGGTTCTGTTATATTCATATTTCTTAATTTCCAGACAGAATGAAATGGATGAATTTTCAAGCCTGGCGCAAGTTGTGCAAGGTTATAAGCAAACAAATTCAAGGAAAAACACATTTAGTGTATAAAATAAGTCCACACATCATATGCATGTTATAAGGAGACTCTATGCATGTTATAAATCTCCTCAATAATTGGAAAACACCTCCTTGGAGGATTAAAACAATTTTTGAAGAGGCTAGGATACTTTTCCAGGGAAGACAGGACATAAAAGCACATGTCTTTCGGGAAGCTAACAAAATTGTTGATAAGCTGGAAAATTTGGGTGTCGATGGTGAAGGAATTTTCAAATGGAAACACGGTGTCCTGAGTGAAGTAGAGGAGCTTATTCAACAAGAATTCCAAGAATTATAGTTGAATTTACCAACAAGGAAGGCACTGTAAGTTCGAAGGGAAGGAAAGAAACGACAATATAAGACTTCAAACCAAAGCCACGTGGACCACCAGATAGCCACCGCCATAAATCTAGCCAATAGGTTCACTTCTCCAAGGCTGATTGGCCAAGATAGTATGTGGTAACAAAGCATGTCATATACGGAAGAAAGTAATTACCAAAGAATTATTAAGAGTAACTGTCAACACAGAGCTTGTGGGAGTTTTTTTCAGTACTCTGCTATGTGTGTCTAAAGCTTTTTGTTTCTCCATTGTCTCAAGGAAGCGATCCGTGTCTGTTTCTTTTTTGTAATTATGATGCATGTGTGTTTTCTCGGGGTATACCCAAAATATTGTATCGGAATTTTCTTTTTGATAACAGGCTATGTGCCTTACTAGATGTAATGGTTTTGGTGGCATGTAGATTTTACATATATAGGATCCTTAGTAAGGATATGTTCATCAACATCCCTGGGCTGATTTTTGTAAAAGGTTTTGGGTCAACCTTTAAAACCTGGTATTAATGCTATAGTATCTTATCTACCAAAAAAAAAAGTCCACACATCATATTTGACATAACAGATTCTCCATGTGAAATTATTAAAACACATTTAAATAAAGGAAAGTTTATGTCCTCTACCTCCTGCTACATTCTCTTAAATCATAATGCTTTTCCAGGGAGGAGTTAACTTGAAAACATGTTGTACTTTAATTTACTCACCAGCCACTCCTTGTACCTTGGGTACATTGCCTTTGCTCAAGTGTAGAAGTTGTCATTGATGTCAAGAAGCTCTTGAAGGAATTTGATTTAATGTCAGATTATTCAGAGCATGGACAATGAGTTTCCAAGAAGATCATAGTAGCCCATTTGCAAAAGATCAAAGAAAAAGACAAGTTAGAAAAAGTATGCAACAGGCTGGAAAAACTGTCACGATTTCGCGACATGTTAGAGGAGAGAGAAAGAGCTGGCAAAACTGTCACGATTTCGCGACATGTTGGAAGAGAGAGAAGAAGCAGGGAAAACTATCGCGATTTCGTGACATGTTGGCAGAGAAGGAGAGCAAGGTGGAAAGTGTCACGATTTCGTGACATGTCGCATTTTCGCGACTCGAAAAGTGCAGGAAGGCAGAGAAGGAAAAGTGTCACGATTTCGTGACATATTGCAAAGAAGATTGTACGGACGAAAAAGTGTCACGATTTCACGACATGTTGCAGGAGAGGGAGTCCAAAAGAAAAAATGTCATGATTTCACGACATAATGCTGAAAAGAGAGTCCACAGTGTGAACTGTCATGATTTCGCGACAAGTTCGAAGAGAGAGAAAGTTACTCGAAAGGTGTCACGATTTCGTGACATGCTGCAAAAGACGAAGTGAGGACTGTCATGATTTCGTGACATGCTGAAAAGCTCAAAGTGAGAACTGTCACGATTTCGTGACATGCAGCAAAGGGAAGAGTTTGAAATGAGAAGCGTCACGATTTCGTGACAGGTTGCAAAGAAAGCTTTCGGAAGTTGAAAGCGTCACGATTTCGTGACAGGATGAAAGAAAAGCGTACGGATGCAGAAAGTGTCATGATTTCGTGACAGGAAGTGAAGAAGCCAATGGATGAAGATGTCATGATTTCGTGACATGTCGCAGTTTCGCGACTAGAAGGCAAGTGAAGACGCCAGCGGAGGAAGATGTCACGATTTTGTGACATGTCACAGTTTCATGACCAGAAGGCAAGTGAAGGCGCCAGCGGAGGAAGATGTCACGATATCGTGACATGTCACAGTTTCGCGACTCAAAGAGGAGAGAGAATGTACGACGTCAAAAATGTCATGATATCGTGACAAAATCAAAAAGGAAGTCTAAAGAAGCAAAAGTGTCACGATATCGTGACAACAGGCAAAAGAAAGTGTACGGCTGCAAAGGTGTCATGATATCATGACATGTTGTAGTTTCATGGGAAAAGCTACAGAACCAGAGGCGGTTGAAGCCGACAGAGTTAACTTTGAGCCGACGAAGTTCAGGGTTGTGCAGTCGACGGAGTTTAGGGTAACAGCCGACTATAGTTTAAGTTTTGTTCTTGAAATTTATACTATAAAAGGAGGGCTGTTTCGAGATTGAAAGGATCGAACAAGTATCGAATGTGCGCAAGTTAAGTCCATGGTGCGCAGAGACCGAGTCGAGTCAAATCGAGCTAAGTGCGAAGCAAGAGCGCACAGAGAGCAGAAAAGCGCAAAGGAGCAGAAGTTGTTGGTGTTGCGACATTCGCAGATAGAGCGCATAGTAAGAAGTTCGATCGTCGAGTGCTGAGTGCTGCTGTGTTTGCGTAGACAGTGCAAAAGTTGGTTTCGACCAAGTGCGGCTGTGACAGAGTAGAGAGAACTATTGGACAGATTTGAGCAAGCTTTTGTTGAGCTTGTGGAGCAGTTTGGGTAGGTTCTCTTGAGAACTTGCAAAGCAGATCTGAGACAAGTCTTGGTGAAGACTTGGGTGAAGATCAAGCAAGCTTTAGTGAAAGCTTGTGAACCATTGTTGTGAATCAGAGTTGAGGACCTGTTGAGGACAGAGATTGGTGCAGATTTGAGGACAGATTTGTACCCAGATCAGAGAAAGAGGAAGAGGACATTTGTGCCAGATCGAAGGACTGTGTTTGGTGCAGATCAAAGAAAGAGAGATCGAGGACATTTGTGCTAGACCGAAGGACTGTGTTTAGTGCAAATTCGAGGACCAGCTTTGAGGTGATAGAGTTGAGGACAGAGGTCTCCGACCAGAGTAGGGAAGACAGGTGTCTTCTGTGGATAGAGTTCCATTTGCTAAGGGCTACAGAGGCGGAGGTCTTCTAGAGGATCACCAGCCAGAGCAGAGTTAGGGGAAGGTATCTCCTTTGAGCCGAGGCTCATAAACATTGTAATTGGGAAGGTTTCCCAAAGAATTTGAGATAAAATTTTAGAGAAAAGTTTTGTGGACGTAACCCAGACTTTCTGGGTGAACCACGTTAAAATCTGGTGTCTCTTTGTGGATGATTTTGTGCATTGCTTTGATATTGCTTTGAGTATTTTGTTGTACTATTTAGTAGTATAAAGAAAAAGTAAAAAGAGGTCTTATACTGTTCACCCCCCCTCTCAGTATAAGCTTGTGTTCTTCAATTGGTATCAGAGCGGGTGCCTTCGAAAAGTTTAACAGCTTGAAGGAAAAGCTAGCAAAGAACACAATGGATTATTCAAGTGGCAATGCAGCACCTATTCTTGATGGATCAGATTTTGGTCTTTGGAGTGCAAGGATGAAGGTTCATCTAATGGCACTTGGGAATGAGGTTTGGGAAGTGATTGAAGATGGGTACACTATTCCTGAAAATGGTCCTTATACTAAAGAAGACAGGCTCCTACATCACAGCAATTCAAAAGCAATGAATGCAATCCTGAAGGGTTTACAGAAGGCAGATCTTACCAAGGTGATTCACTGCAAGACAGCTAGTGAAATGTGGAAACAGTTGCAGGTGGTTCACACAGGTGATGTAAATGTCCGAAAGGCCAAGTTGAGACACTTCAAAGGTATGTTTGAACAACTCAAGATGAATGATGATGAAAATATTAGTGACTACATGCTTCGTATGGATGAGGTTGTTAACTCCATGAAAGACTTAGGTCTTGAGCTTGCTGAAAATGATGTTTGTGATAAGATTTTAAGATCTCTTCCTAATAGATTTAGTGAAAATATTTCTGCTATTGAGGAAGCTAAAGATTTGGATAAGTTGAAAAAGGATGAGCTCCATAGTATACTTGCAGCATTTGAGTTGAGAACTCAAGTGAAGGTTGATGTCAAGAAAGAGGCAACTTTCAAGGCTACCAAGAAATCCAAGGGTAAACAACTTCAAGAGAGTGATGAGTCTTCTAGTGATGAAGAGGCATATTACAGCAAGAAAGGCAAGTTCTCTAGAAAGCACAAAAGCATGAAAAATATAAGATGTTTCAATTGTGGAAAGTTTGGTCATTATGCTACTGACTGTACTATTTCCAAGAATGAAAGTGATGAAGAGAAACAGGTTTCTAAGAGCAAGGATTCTGAAAAGTACAAGCATCACAGGAAGAACAAAGATGAGCACAACAATCACGGAAAGAGGTATTCTCACAAGCACAAGAAGAGTTTCTACCTAGACAAAGCAAGTAAGTGTTCTAGTAGTGATAGTGAAAGTTCTTCAAGTGATAGTGAAAATGAGATGTTGTTCATATCAGAAAAAGAGGAAGAACCGAAACATAGATTCATTATCATGAAATGTTTTAGATGTGGAAATTTTGGTCACCTTGAGGATGATTGCACAAATAATGAATTGGTTACTAGTATGTATGAGGATGCTTCAGAAAACTATAAGGAAGATGCATGTATGGTTTTTGAAAAGGGTAGCACCTCTAGTGATAAGAAATCTGGAAAAGACTCTGATGATTCAGAAAGCAAACAAATAAAGGATCTTGAAAGTGAACTTAGTAGTGCTCTTAGTGCTTTGAAAAAGGAAAGAAAGAAGAATGCCAGACTCTAGGATAAGTTAGATGAATGTTGTATGGAGAGAGATGATCTTATAGAAAATCTTGATTTCTCTATAGCTAAGACTCAAGAACTCAAGGTTGAGTTAGAGTCCAAGGTTCTTAAATATAGTGAGTTGGAACAGAAAATGGCTTCTTTGGAAGTGGAAACTAAAGAGTACAAGGATAAGCTATACAGGTTTCAAGATAGCTCCAAAAGGGTTAAGTCTCTCATCAAAGGTCAAAGAAAACCAACAGATAAAACAGGCCTTGGTTTTGTTGAGCCGCACAAGGAACAGGTTGGGGAATCTAGCAAGAGATTTCAAAAGGAAGAGAGTTCTGATGAAGAAAGTACTTCAGATCATGAGTCCATGAGTGATAGATGCGCAGAAATAGAAAACGAAATTCAGATTGAGAAGAAGAAGTTTTCGGGACCCAAGAGGTCGAATAAAAGAAAATTTCACGACAGATGTTTTGCGTGTCACAGGTTTGGTCACATGGCTGTACATTGCATGGCTCAAGTGAAGAAAGTAAATGACAAATTCAGAAGTGCTAGTTTCTTTCGAGGGTATTGCTACTCTTGTCAACAGTTTGGGCACAAGGCAGTTTATTGCAAGGCAAATAACAGGAACAGGTTTGGTCAGAACTGGTGGATTCAAAGAACAGGTATGCCTAAAAGAAATAACATTGTTACTTGTTATAAGTGCAACAATGAAGGTCACACAGCTAGACAGTGTAGAGCTGATCTTCCAAGGTACAAGAACAGGAACAGTGGTATGAACAGGTCCAAGGATCAAGGCATGGATAAAAATAGGGATGAGAACAAGAACAAGAAAAGAATATTGACAAAGAGTTCAAAAGAAGGCCCGACAAGGAAATTGTAGATGCTGATGATGATCGGTGCCTAATGGGAGTTTTACTCCCACCCCTATTTTAATCACCTCATCAGGAGGTGGGGGAGGGACTAAGCTAAGAGGCTCATTCTTAGTCCCAAGCCCCAAAGGTGACCCTTTGCCATTGATGACAAAGGGGGAGAGATATGAGTAAGGGGGAGAGCTTCAAGTGAAGAGAAGAGCTTCAAGTCGGGGGAGCAAAACCTCAAAGGTAGATTCTCAGTGTTAGCACAGCTGGTTTCAGTTTTGGCTCTTGAGATGTGTTTTCAGTAAAGGTTTGCCATCAATGACAAAGGGGGAGATTGTTGGCAATTTTGGGTACCTTGGGTACATTGCCTTTGCTCAAGTGTAGAAGTTGTCATTGATGTCAAGAAGCTCTTGAAGGAATTTGATTTCATGTCAGATTATTCAGGGCATGGACAGTGAGTTTCCAAGAAGATCATAGTAGCCCATTTGCAAAAGATCAAAGAAAAAGACAAGTTAGAAAAAGTATGCAGCAGGTTGGAAAAACTGTCACGATTTCGTGACATGTTAGAGGAGAGAGAAAGAGCTGGCAAAACTGTCATGATTTCGTGACATGTTGGAAGAGAGAGAAGAAGCAGGGAAAACTGTCACGATTTCATGACATGTTGGCAGAGAAGGAGAGCAAGGTGGAAAGTGTCACGATTTCGTGACATGTCGCATTTTCGCGACTCGAAAAGTGTAGGAAGGCAGAGAAGGAAAAGTGTCATGATTTCGTGACATATTGCAAAGAAGATTGTACGGATGGAAAAGTGTCACGATTTCGTGACATGTTGCAGGAGAGGGAGTCCAAAAGAAAAAATGTCATGATTTCGTGACATAATGCTGAAAAGAGAGTCCACAGTGTGAACTGTCATGATTTCGTGACAAGTTCGAAGAGAGAGAAAGTTACTCGAAAGGTGTCATGATTTCGTGACATGCTGCAAAAGACGAAGTGAGGACTGTCACGATTTTGTGACATGCTAAAAAGCTCGAAGTGAGAACTATCATGATTTCGTGACATGCAGCAAAGGGAAGAGTTTGAAATGAGAAGCGTCATGATTTCGTGATAGGTTGCAAAGAAAGCTTTCGAAAGCTGAAAGCGTCACGATTTCGTGACAGGATGAAAGAAAAGCGTACGGATGCAGAAAGTGTCATGATTTCATGACAGGCAGAAGTGAAGAAGCCAGCGGATGAAGATGTCATGATTTTGTGACATGTCACAGTTTCGCGACCAGAAGGCAAGTGAAGACGCCAACGGAGGAAGATGTCATGATTTCGTGACATGTCATAGTTTCATGACCAGAAGGCAAGTGAAGGCGCCAGTGGAGGAAGATGTCGCGATATCGTGACATGTCACAGTTTCGTGACTCAAAGAGGAGAGAGAATGTACGACGTCAAAAATGTCACGATATCGCGACAAAATCAAAAAGGAAGTCTAAAGAAGCAAAAGTGTCACGATATCGCGACAACAGGCAAAAGAAAGTGTACGGCTGCAAAGGTGTCGCGATATCGCGACATGTTGTAGTTTCACGGGAAAAGCTACAGAACCAGAGGCGGTTGAAGCCGACAGAGTTAACTTTGAGCCGACGAAGTTCAGGGTTGTGCAACCGACGGAGTTTAGGGTAACAGTCGACTATAGTTTAAGTTTTGGTCTTGAAATTTATACTATAAAAGGAGGGCTGTTTCGAGATTGAAAGGATCGAACAAGTATCGAATGTGCGCAAGTTAAGTCCACGGTGCGCAGAGACCGAGTCGAGTCAAATCGAGCTAAGTGCGAAGCAAGAGCGCACAGAGAGCAAAAAAGTGCAAAGGAGCAGAAGTTGTTGGTGTTGCGACATTCGCAGACAGAGCGCATAGTAAGAAGTTCGATCGTCGAGTGCTGAGTGCTGTTGTGTTTGCGCAGATAGTGCAAAAGTTGGTTTCGACCAAGTGCGGCTGTGACAGAGCAGAGAGAACTGTTGGACAGATTTGAGCAAGCTTTTGTTGAGCTTGTGGAGCAGTTTGGGTAGGTTCTCTTGAGAACTTGCAAAGCAGATCTGAGACAAGTCTTGGTGAAGACTTGGGTGAAGATCAAGCAAGCTTTAGTGAAAGCTTGTGAACCACTGTTGTGAATCAGAGTTGAGGACCTATTGAGGACGAGAGATTGGTGCAGATTTGAGGACAAATTTGTACCCAGATCGAAAGAAAGAGGAAGAGGACATTTGTGCCGGACCGAAGGACTGTGTTTGGTGCGAGATCGAGAGAAAGAAAGATCGAGGACATTTGTGCTAGACCGAAGGACTGTGTTTAGTGCAAATTCGAGGACCAGCTTTGAGGTGATAGAGTTGAGGACAGAGGTCTCCAGCCAGAGCAGGGAAGACAGGTGTCTTCTGTGGATAGAGTTCCATTTGCTAAGGGCAGTGGAGGCAGAGGTCTTCTAGAGGATCACCAGCCAGAGCAGAGTTAGGGGAAGGTATCTCCTTTGAGCCGAGGCTCATAAACATTGTAATTGGGAAGGTTTCCCAAAGAATTTGAGATAAAATTTTAGAGAAAAGTTTTGTGGACGTAACCCAGACTTTTTGGGTGAACCACGTTAAAATCTGGTGTCTCTTTGTGGATGATTTTGTGCATTGCTTTGATATTGCTTTGTGTATTTTGCTATACTGTTTAGTAGTATAAAGAAAAAGTAAAAAGAGGTCTTATACTGTTCACCCCCCCTCTCAGTATAAGCTTGTGTTCTTCATTGGCGGCATGTAGATTTTACATATATAGGATCTTTAGTAAGGATATGTTCATCAACATCCTTGGGATGATTTTTGTAAAAGGTTTTGGGTCAACCTTTAAAACTTGGTATTTATGCTATAGTATATTATCTACCAAAAAAAAAATTCCACACATCATATTTGACATAACAGATTCTCCATGTGAAATTATTAAAACACATTTAAATAAAGGAAATTTTATGTCCTCTACCTCCTGCTACATTCTCTTAAATCATAATGCTTTTCTAGGGAGGAGTTAACTTGAAAACACGTTGTACTTTAATTTACTCACCAGCCACTCCTCAGGTGGCTCGCTAAAAGAATTTAAAACCTATCAATACAATATTTATATTGTTTAATACATTGCAGAATACAAATATAACATCTGGAATATTTCATTTGTCACTTTCTCATTTGAATTCTTCTACTCCAACAACGAAACCAAACATTTATGAAATGTGTATGTTCCAAGCAAGTATTCAAGGAAAATCGGCACTCCAGACTCAGAGTAGTCATCTAATTTTGGATGCAAACTAAACTAATATTTCTATACTTTTCTAATAATGCATAATGATTTATATAAAAATATGAAAAGATCATCAGAGAACTATTGCAATGCCTTTCCTATTCTTTCCTATCTTCACACTGTACACAAGTAAGTTTATTTCTTAATTATTCAGCTTTAAAAAATTACTTACCCTCCTCTGCGCTCGCCTACGAACATTTCCACTTCACCAGCTTTCACTGCACTCCCAATCCAACATCCCAATCGTGCCCCCATCCATTCGTTCTCATTCTTATTATAAGAGATTGTCTCTCATTTGCGAATTACATCTATTGAGAATGCATGTAAGTCCTTTTCCAGAGGCATTCCAGGTGGTGGAAGGAAGCCAACACATCTCTTAGTTTGAATGTTCGCCAACTAATAATTTTGGAAGTCTTTCATTATAAAATAAATTAGTTTATTATTATTATTTTATTTTAATATATTTATTATGATTATCATATATTAATGTTTTTTTAGAGTTTGCCTAATTTGTTATGAAATAATAATAAATTTCCATTTTTAAATAATTTCTAACTTATATATATTTTAATTAATATTTATTATTAAATATATCCCAAATTTATAGGTTTTATTAAGGTATTATTATTATTGTTAATATATTATTATTATTAAAATGAAAAGATGGCAAGAGCAGGAGCAAGAGCTGGAGCAGGAGCAGGAGCGGACGCAGGGCTGGGGACAGGTTCAGTGCATGGTGCAGGTTCCCGGTCGGGATCGGGTTCGAGGTCGGGATCAGGCACGTCAGGGCCCGGTCCCGGGCCAGCAGGACCCTCGATGGGCCCAGAGGATGGCTCTGCGCTTGATCCATTTGGCGGCCAGGGTGGGGTCGACATCTTGGGCCTTGGCCCCTAGGCCAGCCTCGATGCGAGCGCAAGGCTGGGGAAAAAGCCCCCTGATCCTAGGGTGGGCTTTGCCCCGGGTGGGCCCAAACCCTCCTATCAGTAGATCTTGGCGGGCACCAGGGCCCCTTCCCGGGCCCTGGGGCTAGGTCTTTCCCTCGAGGGCACTCACATCTCTATACAGGAGGAGGTCTACTCCTCCTTGGTAGCTGGTTCCTCTGCCTCCCTGGTAGGGAAATTCCTGGGAGGGCATCCCGACATGGAAACCATTCGTAGATGGGCGGCTACCAAATGGAAGGTTTCCGGGCACATCCAGCTGGTTGCCCTGACCAAGGGCTTCTTCATTATCAAGCTAAACAATAGTGAGGACGTCGAAAAGATCCTATCGGGCGGGCCCTAGTTTCTAGGGCGCAAGAGCCTCTTCCTCAGGCGGTATGGAGCTGATTTCCACCCCAGCACCCAAAGCATCAACTTCGCCCCGGTCTGGGTTCATCTCCCAGACCTTCCCTTCCACCTGTGGCATGAAGACGTCCTCAGACTCATTGCTCAGTCGATCGGGGACCTGGTGGCCTTTGACCCCGCTACCAAGGCAGGATCCCGAATGGTGCATGCCAAATTTTGTGTCAACGCCAACCTCGAATCTATTCTCCCCTCCTCGGTGACCATCTCTTCTGGGTCCTTCTTTTGGAGCCAGCCCCTGATCTACGAAAACAAACCTACTTTCTGCCCCACCTGCAGCACTCAGGGTCACCTCTCCCACCAATGCCCGATTTCCAGAAAGGTTGAAGGCCCTTCCCCCAAACCCCCTTCTCAATCAGGTCGGGCCCCGTCTCGAGGGCCCCCTCACGACGGCCCCAGATCCCAGGCCTGGACCACCAAGGGGGCCCCCCCTCCTGCCCCAAAGGACTCTCATGTGGACCCTGGTCTGGAGGGCGGTCTTCCCCAGGTTTCCCCTCCCACTGCTCCCTCCCCTGGGGCATCTTTCGGGGCCCCGATCCCAGGTTCTCCCTCCCTGCCCACTTTGAATCCCTCCCCGTAGGGCCCGGCTTGCGCCCCCCTCTAGGCATGCGAGCCGCCCGGGCTCCCTTCCCCGTCGGCTCCCTCTGTCGGGGCCCCCTTCTCCCCCCCACTCCCGCTCTCCCTCCCTCGACCCCCTCCCGGCCCTCCCGGTGATCCTTGTTGGGCTTCCTCCCTTGGAGTGCAGATCTGAGAGGTCCGATGAAGAGATCGAAGCTAGTTCTTCGTCCGGGCCCGATGAAGTCAGCCCCAAGATGACCCGGAGCAGGTATTTTGCCACAGACTTTGGCAGCAAACTCAAAAGAGGGTGCCCCACCCTGGGTGACCAGCGGACAAGGATCACTGAAGATGACATAGCCAATGGCTCCCAGGCAACTCTCTCCGACGTTGGGGCAAGCTTCTCCAAGACGGACGCCATCCGACCCAAACCCCCTGCTCAGACCGGGAAGGGGGGCAAGCGACCCCTCAAGGGTGTCAAATGAAGCTCATCACCTAGAATATCAGGGGCCTCAATGGGGCCCCCAAGAGAAGGATCCTCGGCCAACTCCATAGGGATCACCGCCCATCCTTCCTCCTCCTCCAGGAGACCAAAATAGATGACGCTGTTGCCCGACGTGTAGCCCAAGCTACCTGGCGCAATTGTGAGTCCCTGTCTACCCCTACGGTCGGCTCAGTCGAGGGTTTGTTGTGCATGTGGGACCCCCGGTATTTTGAGGGAAGACTCATATCTTTGTCTCCCAGAATAATCAACATTCTGGTCCATTGCGTAAAGTCAAGGCGCTCATGGATTTTGTCCAACGTCTATGCCCCTAACAACCCCATTGAGAAAGCGGCCTTATGGAAGGAAATTAGCTCGATGAGAGAAGCCTTTGCCCCCCTGCCCTGGATCCTGGCCGGGGACTTCAATAGCCCTCTGTTCCTCTCTGATAAAAGTGGGGGCTCAGCGGTTCAGGGAAAGAGCATGGAGGACTTTGGAGCCTTTACCGCCCTCAACGAGCTCATGGACGTCAGCCTGAAAGGAGCCAGGTTCACTTGGTCCAATAGAAGAGCGGGAGCAAATCATATCCAGGTCAGACTAGATAGAGTTTTCTTGTCCAAGGAAGCCCTTCCCATGTTTGCCGATGCCACCCTGTTGGCCCTCCCCAAAATTGGGTCTGATCACAACCCCCTCCTCCTCGAAACCGATCACAGGCCCTCCCCCAAGAGGCCTTTTCGGTTCGAGTCCATGTGGCTGCACCACCCTGACTTTCGGGCCTAGGTTGGCCATTGGTGGGCTCCCCCAGTCCCTGGATGCCCCGCTGAACAAGTTTTCCACAAGCTGAGATGCCTCAAAGAGCAACTCAAGGTATGGAATAAGGAGGTGTTCGGTAATATCTTTGAAAACAAAGCGATACTTAAAGAAAAGCTCGAAGACCTCGAGTCCAGATTCCAAGTAGGCTCCCAAGACCCGGGACTCAGGGAAGAGGAACGCCTTGCTCTCAGTGAGTATCACAACATTCTGGCCAGGGAAGAAACCTTTTGGAGGCAGAAGTCGAGAGCCCTGTGGCTCCAAGATGGCGATGCAAACACTAAGTTCTTCCATGCGTCGACTCTCAAGAACAGGGGTTCCAACAGAATTGCTGAGTTGGTGGGCAGCGATGGCAGAATCATCAAGGAAGAAGAGGACATCCGGGCTGAAGCCACTCGATTCTTCCAGGAGCTCCTGGGTGATAGCCCCCCATGTCCCCAAAAGCGGCTGATTCCCTTCTGGACCACATTCCATCTTCTGTCTCGGCCATGGCAAATCAGATGCTTGTGCAGCCCCTGACTGACTTCGAAATCCATGCTGCCACTTTCTCCATGAAGGCTGAGGCGGCCCCGGGCCCGGATGGATTCCCCCCCCGATTCTTCCAATCATTCTGGGACATCGTCGGGCCGAAAGTGTGTGCTGCCACCCGGGACCTGCAGACTGCCAGATCCATCCCCAGAGGTATCAACTCCACCTTCATAGCCCTGATCCCCAAGACCCAGGCAGCCCGATCCCTCTCGGATTTTTGCCCCATCAGCTTGTGCAATGTCCTGTATAAAATCTTGACTAAATCCATGGCCTCCCGTCTTAAGGATATCCTTCCCCTGATTATTGCCCCCTGTCAGGGCAGTTCGGTCAAAGGCAGACTGATCATTGACGGTGTTATAATCATGCATGAGGCCATTCACTCGGTTGTCCTATCCAAAAAAGCCTCCTTTCTGCTCAAGTTGGATATGAACAAGGCCTTTGACAGGGTTGACTGGGCTTTCCTGTCCAAGGTCCTCCTTAAGTTTGGGTTCCACCCCTCCTGGGTCAGGCTCATCAGCAACTACGTGTCCTCCCCGTGGTTCTCCATCCTCGTCAACGGGTCCCCTATCGGGTTCTTCCCCAGTTCCAGAGGCCTCCGCCAAGGTGACCCCCTATCCCCGATCCTCTTCATAATCTTGGCTGAGGCCCTAGGGCGTACCATCTCAAGCGCATTGTAACCCGTGGTCTCATCTCGGGCATCAGGCCTGCGTCGGGCCTTCCCCCTGTGTCCCACCAGCAGTTCGTGGATGACACCATCCTCGCCACCTCTGCCTCAATCCCTCAAGCCAAGACCCTCAAGCATATCTTGACCCTGTATGAGGAGGCGGCCGGGCAGAAAATCAACCTCCAAAAAAGCAAGATTTTCTTCATCCATACTCCCTTGGCTAGGCAGATCAGAATCGGGCAGATTTTGGGCTGCACTCCTGGTTCCCTTCCCTCCTCCTACCTCGGGCTTCCCCTGTTCATAGGTGCGTCCTCCAAGGCCCTGTGGGGTGGGGTGATTGAGCGGATTCAGAGGAAGTTGGCCCCCTGGAAAGGTCACCTCCTCTCGCAGGCTGGCAGAGCCACCCTCCTAGCGGCAGTCCTGCAAAGCATTCCGATATATTTCATGTCGGTCTTCAGAATCCCGGCTTCCATTGCAGCTCACATCGAACAAATTCAAAAATGATTTCTCTGGTCGGGCAGCGAAGATAAGAAGAGGATTCCCCTGGTCTCCTGGGCCCTGGTCTGCCACCCCAAAGGTGAGGGAGGGATCGGGCTCAGGCGGGTGGTCCCCATGAACAAGGCCCTCTTGTCCAAACACGCCTGGAAGGTGCATACCAATACCCCTGATGAGTGGGTCAACATCGTGCATAGAAAATACTATCATAACCACCCCTTCCTCAGTGATTCTCAGCCCCGTGATGGATCAGCCTTCTGGAAGTCCCTGATCTCCACCAAAGACATAATCCGAAAAGGGACCAGATGGATTCTCGGGGACGGAGCCAAGATCGACTTTTGGGAAGACAGATGGATTCATGATGAGGCCCTGACTGCTGATAGAGAGCTTCTCATCCTCAAACCAGGGCTTGCGGACAGAGGGCCCAGAGTGTCGGGCTATCTTTCCCAGAACCAGGGGCGAGCTACCTGGAAACCCATCCTGAATCCCAGGCACCCGCTCCAAGCTGCCAGGCTTCAGCGCCTCCTCAAGGTGACTGTCATCCCGTCCTCCGGAGGAAACGACAGATGCATTTGGCATGGCACTCCCAGTGGAGTCTTCTCTGTCAAATCTGCTTACAATCTCCAAAGAGTCCCTGACGAGGCTCCCTTTCCAACCCGTCAGGTGTGGGCCAAGAGGCTGATCCCCAAAATCAGTCACTTCGTTTGGGCGGCCATCCAAAACAAGATCCTGACGCTCGAGAATCTGATCAGGAGGGGCTTTCAGATCCCGAATAGATGCTTCCTTTGTTGTGCTACCTGGGAGTCCACTAATCACCTCTTTATCAACTGTCCCTTTTCGTCTGAAGTCTTGGGCCTCATTCTTTCCCAATTCTCCATCCAGTGGGTGGCCCCCTACTCCATCCCTGATCTTCTGTCTCAGTGGCCCAACCCCTTTGCCCATCCCTTCATCCACTTCCTCTGGGGCTCCTGCCTTCCCCATATGCTCTGGAAACTCTGGCTGGAGCGCAACAGCAGAGCCTTCTCCTCCCCGGCCCGTTCCCCCTAGTGGATAGCGACCAAGGCGGTGTCCTTCGCCCTCGAGAATTCCCGTTCCATCCCCTTGATCGAGGCGCCCCGACGGCTGGGCGAGGTCACCCTCCTATCATCCCTTGGAGTTCAGCTTCCCCCCCGGTCCCCCCCCGCCCCCTCTCGATGTTCTATGACGAGGTGGATTGCCCCCCTGGATGGGTCAAGCTTAATTTTGACGGAGCTTCTAAAGGAAATCTCGGGCCCTCTAGAGCGGGCGGGGTCATCAGAGACTATCACGGGGCCCTGATCGTGGCGTACGCTGCACCGCTTGGCATCCAGACTAACAACTTCGCCGAAGCAGCAACTCTCCTCAGCGGGTTGACTGCCCTCAGGGAGTCCACCTCAAAAGTCATCATCGAGGGTGATTCCCAAGTTATTATCAAAGCCGCCCGTAGCCCGAGAAACTGCTCTTGGCGCATTCACAACTCCATCCGAGAAAGCCTCACCATTCTCCAAGGACTCCCCGACCACGCCTTTCGGCATGTGTACAGAGAAGGCAACAGGGCTGCCGACTTCATGGCAAATCAAGCCATCTCAGCTGAAGACTCCATCTCCTGGACCACGAACTTCCCTGAAGCTCTGGTCCAAATAGCTTTGCAAGACTATACTAGCATCAATGAAGGCCCTGGTGCTTAGCCCGCCCCGAGTCGGGGCCCCGAAGTCTCGCTGCAGCGCCCCTCAGTGGCCAGGGGATTTTCCTGTCTGTTCCACCACGTCGACTGGCCCCATCCTTTTCTTGCTCGTGAGGCAGGAAGGACGATGGCGATGGCAGGAGCGGGAGCGGGAGCAGGACTGGGAACTGGTTCAGAGACTGGTGCAGGTTTCTGGGTGGGAGCGGGATCGGGATCGGGGTCGGGCACGTCAGGGCCCGGACCCGGGCCCGCAGGGCCCTCTGCGGGCCCTGAGGAGGGCTCAGAGACCGAGCAGAATGGTGGCCAGGGTGGGGACGACATCTTGGGCCCGGGCCCTCAGGCCAGCCTCGATGCATCACGTCGACTGGCCCCCATCCTTTTCTTGCTTGTGAGGAGTGGAGTTGATCTGTCAGGGTGGGCCCCGTCTAGGCCAGGCCCGGCTGCAGGACCTCTCGGAGTGACGGCGTTCAGTTTTTGCGATCTTGGCGTTTGTCGTTTTACGACTTTTTCTTGTTTTGGTGGCCACAGGCCAAATTTTGTTGTTTTGTTTCTTAGTTGGCCCGATTTTTGTAGGCACCAGGGCCCTGGGCCCCGGACCGTTGCCTAAGGTTTTCAATCTTAATTTCAGCCTCGGCTGTCTATGTAACTAAGGTTTTGGGATCCTTCTTTAAAAAACCCGTTGTAAATATATTGCTACTTATAAAAAAAAAAAATTATTATTATTATTTTTAAACTATTTATAAAATCAAGCAAGTAACCTAAAGATGCATCTACATGAAATGCAACTACATGGACCACTGGTGGGCATTGCCTCTAGGATTCATAGATCCACATTATGGTGAATACTCCACCGCTCATCATATCTCTGGACTTACCTCAAGCCGATTATATTTTTTTGGAAGAGGGGAATTTCAGCTTCGGGTTACTTAAGATAAGCAATACCTGTTCCTGCATCCACAATGACATTAGCAGTACCTTGTGCTTGAAGCGAATAAAGCAAAATAGTAAGCTCAGATGCTGGGTTGTTACATACTTCCCTCCTAAGACTAAACATAGTCCATGTGTTTACAATATGAACATTAACATTATATCTTATAAATATTTTGAATTATTCATAACAACGATTTAATACAACATAGTTTATTATCATTTCACAATAAAATTTATATTAATCAGTTTTTGTTAACAAAAATATGTTCTTATCATTGTTCAAACAAAAAAGGAAATTGTCTTTTCATCATATCCACATCTTCCCATGTGGAGTTGTTCTAAGAATATTGGTCCCATTGGACCCTACACTGATCAATGCTCCTTTTTCTCAACTGCTTTGTCCTGAATCCAAGAATTCTGACTGGTTGCACCTCAATGTGCAGGGGATCGGTCATCTGCAAGTGATCAACATTCAATACATGAGAAGGATCTGGTATATATTTCTTAAGGAGAGACACATGGAAAGTATCATGGATTTTGGACAAGTTAGGAGGTAAGGCTAGTTTGTAGGCTACTGGGCTAATTTTATCAATGATGGCAAATGGTCCTACAAATCTTGGGCTAAGCTTGGAGGATTTAATGGAGCTTTTAGTGGGTTTAACTCTTAGGAATACCCTGTCTCCAACAGCGAATTCCCTCGGAGTTCATTTCAAATCAACATAAATTTTTTATCGATCAGAGGTCTCCTTAAGCCTAAGTCAAATTTCATTTAACTGTTCCTCCATTTCCTTTAGCATATCCGACCCGATCATCACCCGATCCTCCGGATTGCTCCAAGACAAAGGTGTCCTACACCTTCTCCCGTATAGTGCCTCAAAAGGTGCCATTTTTAATGAAGCATGATACCCATTATTGTAGGTGAATTCCACCAAGAACAGATAGTCTTCCCACTTGGTTTGGTGATCCATACAATACATTCGCAACATATCCTCCAAAACTTGGTTAACCCTTTTAGTTTGTCCATCAGTCTCAGGATGGTATGCAATACTGATGTTAAGTTTCGTTCCCCATGCTTGATGTAGTGCTTGCCAAAACTCAGATGTGAATCGAGAATCCCTATCTGATATTATGGTTTCAGGAAAACCGTGTAGTCGTACCACTTCCCTGGTGAATTTTTGAGCTACAACAGGTGCTCCATATTTAACATTCCCAGGTATAAAATGTGCTACCTTAGTCAACTTGTCGACTACCACTAGGATAGCATCATGCTGGAAGCGATTTTTAGGCAACCCGACTATGAAATCCATGGTTACTACTTGCCATTTATATTCTGGAATCACATGAGAGTGCAAGCGTCCTACGGGATGCAAATGTTCCACCTTTACTTTCTGACACTCTAAACACTTTGCCACATATTCAACAATATCCCTTTTCATCCCTGGCCAGTAGTAATCCCTTTTTAGATTTTCATGCATTTTTACATAGCCTGGGTGGGCAGAGTATGGAGCATAATGTGCTTCTTGTAGTATTTTGCCTTTAAGATCCTGATCATTAGGTACCACCATCCGATTTCGAAAAAATAGGGTGTCTTCTTTGATTTTAAATTCCTTGGCTTTTTCAGATCCTTGTTGCACCAACACACGACATTTTTGAGAGAATTCATCTTGAAGTTGCAGGTTCCTTATTTGTTCAACTAAATCAAATTGACATTGTGTCATGGCAGAAATATGTCTTCTCCTACTCAGAGCGTCAGCCAACTTATTTTCCTTTCCCTTAATATACTCGATGCCAAAATCATATTCTGCTAAAAACTCCATCCAACGTCTCTGCCTAGCATTGAGCATTGGTTGAGTGAAGATGTACCTCAAGCTTTGATGATCAGTTCGTAACTCAAAAGGTTTGCCTAGCAGGTAGTGATGCCACATCTTAAGAGCATGTACCACTGCTGCTAACTCCAGGTCATGTGTGGCGTAGTTCAGCTCATGCTTCTTAAGTTTTTGGGACTCATAGGCTATTACACCCTCTTCTTGCATGAGTATTCCACCTATTCCCTCAATGGAGGCATCAATGCAAATAGTGAAAGGTAGTTTAGGATCGGGTATCCTAAGAATTGGTGTAGTGGTTAACTTTTCTTTGAGTGTTTTGAAAGCTTCCTCACAATGTTCTGTCCACTTAAAAACTTTTCCCTTCTTTTGCAGATTGGTTATGGGATAGGCTACCTTGGAAAAATTCTTGATAAAGCATCGATAATACCCAACCATTCCCATAAAACTTCGTACTTCAGATACATTTTTTGGGGCAGGCCAACCAATGATGGCTTCTATTTTCTTTGGATCTACAGATACTCCTTCAGCTGAAATCACATGTCCCAAGTATTGTACCTGAGGAGTATAAAACTCACACTTGGATAACTTTCCATATAACTAATTTTTCCTTAGTACTTCAAGAACAATCCTCATATGTTGATCATGCTCTTCTCTATTTTTAGAGTAGATCAATATATCATCCAAAAATATTAGCACAAACCGATCCAACTGTTCCCGAAAAACACTATTCATAAGATTCATAAATGTTGTCGGGGCATTTGTCAATCCAAATGGTAGTACTGTGAATTCATAGTGGCCATACCTGGTTTGGAAAGTTGTTTTGTGAGTATCTTCTTCCCGAATTCTTAACTGATGATAGCCGGACCTAAGATCAATTTTTGAGAAGATTGTAGCTCCCTTCAACTGGTCAAACAAATCATCTATTATGGGTAAAGAGTATTTGTTCTTAACAGTCATCTTATTGAGCATCCTGTAATCAATACAGAGTCTCAAAGTCCCATATTTATTTTTCACAAATAGGATCGATGCACCCCATGGTGAGACACTTGGCTTAATATGTCCTTTTTCTAACAGATCCTGAAGTTGAGTTTTGAGTTCCTGCAATTCTATTGTAGTCATTCTATAGGGTGCTCGAGCTATTGGCGTAGCTCCAGGAAGAAGTTCTATTGAAAAATCAAATTCTCGTTTGGGAGGTAATCCGGGTAGATCTTCAGGAAAAACATCTCGAAAGTCATTTAGCACTGGATAGGTCTGGAAAAGACTTGTTTCTGACTCAATTTCTTCTTTCTTATTAAGTTTGACTACAAAGACCCTACTTATTTTCCTGATGGCTCTTTTAACTTGCATAGCTGATAGAAAGTGTGGTTCCACTGACTTACATCCACAATAAATTTGAGTTCTTTGTTTGGAGTTGTCAGTGAAATCCATCCATATTTCTTCAAAATTTAGTAGTGCCTTATGAGCCTTGAGCCAATCAACCCCTAAAATTATGTCAAAGGCATGCAAAGGTGCTACATATAGATGCCAACTAGTCTTCCCCTGAGGCAAAGTTATCTGAGGGTCAAATAAACACTGATCTACAATATAGGTTTGCCTAGAGCCATACTCAACCTTCCACCCATTAGCCATAAATCCAAGTTTTTTCGGTATGTCTCTCAAAATATTTGGAGAAATAAAACTATCAGTAGCTCTTGAATCAATCAAAATTCTTACATCTTTATTATAGATTTTTCCATTCATCAGAAAAGGTATAGCTTGACCACTGAGTTTAGAGTTACCTGTTGCAACATAAATCTTATGAACTGGCTCTGTAGGTTCCTTTCTTTTGTCAGCTCTCATAGGACATTTATCAGCATAATGAGGCTCCCCACAGATCCAACAACCAGTTCGAGGTGCCTTTTCTCTCTTGTCCCCATTATTGCCTTCTTGAGCATCATCTTCTAACCTTTTGATCATTCTTATTGTAATTTCCCCTATCCTGACCTCCACGATTGTTCTGATTTCTATTCCCTTGGAATTTATTCTTGCCTTTGTCAAATCTATTCTTGTTCTCATTTCGTCCCTTGTTACTCCTATTTTTATCCCATCTAACTGAGCCTGCATTTTTCTTCCTCGATAGTTCCTCCCTATCAGAGGATTTTTGGTAGTAAGCCTTTTTGGCCTTGTAATTTTCTTCATGTTGACGGGCCAAATCACAAGGTAGCAGTTAAAGATACTGGTTTAAGCATAAGAAGTAGGTTTCCAATTTTTGGATGAAGTCCTAACAAAAATTTTTGAACTTTAATTTTAGTCCTTTGCTCGTACTCAGGCATATATTTAAGTAACTGCACAAATCGTTGATAATATTCGATGACAATCATGTTACCCTGAGTCAGTCTAGAAAATTCCATGGTTTTCTCAAGATAGAATTGGGGAGATAGATATCTCTCCTTAAATACCGTCACAAAATCCTCCCAAGGTACATCTGCAGCTTCAACATTATGGGTCTTCCTATACGTATCCCACCAGTCAGCAACAACCCCCATCAAACGAAAGACTGCATATGAAGTTTTAGATTTGGAGGAAAGAGTCCTAACAACAAAATATGCTTCCAAGCTATTTAACCACCTTTTTGCCTCTTCCCCATCCCCCTTGCCATCAAATTTAGCTATGTCAATTCTATGCATGTCTTTGTCAAGCTCGGATCCTACTTGCTTCCTTCCAGGGTCCACAGATGATTCATCCCCAACAACCACTATTTCCTTTCCTTTTGACAAGTTTTCTATTATCTTTTGTTGTTGAGAGATCATTTCCTATTGCTAGGTTAGTTGAGATTTTTGTTGCTCCATATGCTCTAGCATTTGTGCCCTTTGTTGAGCCATATGTTCCATCATCTGGGCTCTTTGTTGATCCATTTGCTCTTTCTGTTGACTCATCTGTTCTTGCATTAATTGCATCATCCGAGTCATTTTATCATCTTTCGGCATAGGCTCCTTTTCCCTCCTTACCACCCGAGGGGGTTCAGTAGTTTCCTCTGTAGCTCCTATCCTTATAACTTTTCTAAGGACCCGCTTAGGGTTCTCGACCAACCCTTCCCATTGTGCCGCTACCGGTCTCTTTGAGGAACTAGCTCTTAATCCGGATGCCATTGCCTGTTTGCAGAAAAGAGCTTTGTTAATTTTGGTTTAGTTTTGGTTTTGAAACCTAGCACTACTCAAAGATTTTATTATTACATTCTAATGGTTTTTTTTATCTAAGAATTCGTTTGCTTTGATACCAACTGTAAAAACCCAGGTCAACCCACCTGGTTTCAAGCACAGTAATTTTTTTTTCTAAAAATACTCCAATCCAAAAATTATCTAGTGCATGCTAAATCATCACGAATGCCATTTCTCTATAGTCAAAATATTCGTGAGATCGAGGTTGGCCATTCCTCGTAAATTTACCTATAAACATACTTCCTCTCCTACCCGAGATTCCAAGTATTTGGCAGGGGTTGCCAATCCAAGGCCCATTTCACCTGGTTGACTGGACGCATACTTCCCTATATTTAGCGTTTGCATGTTGGGGTAGACCTATGTTCACTTCCATGAAAACACGTTGGGAGTTTACCATTACCCTGGTAATACTCCAGAATTCCTACTATGTATAAATCCCATATCATTACACATGTACCCGTAGGTTCTTCTGCCCAAGTTCTAGATAGGTTTGCTTAGGAATTATGCCCATATCATAAATTCCATATTTAAGTTTCACCATAATCATTTAGTGATCAGCAAACCAAGTCAAGATGTGAGCCCTTAAACCCTCAACACCCCGTTGATTGGAATTTTCAACAAGGTTGTCTACCCACAACCATGGATTTATCAGGGTGTCTTCCCACATCCCATGGTTCTATCTTGTATCATCCATTATAGCCTTATTATTAAATTGCTTATATTTTTTATTTTAATTTTCTAAATGGTTATCATGTGAAGAAAATCCATAAGTTGCAAAACAACTACAATCTTCTATTCTATAAAGCATAAATTTCCAAATTCCACATCATTAAAAGAGAATACCAAAAATTCAACTAATTAACACTTAAATAAACAACACGATGATTTACCAAGAAAAGCATCCAATATACTTTACTTAAAATTTTATTTTGGAAATAATGCAATCAATTATTTACTAAACTACGATTTATCTTAATGACCACAATCCAATTAAATTTAAAATAAGTAAATCATAGTTTTTATTGCTTTGTTCGTTTGACCCAATATCGAATTTTTAAATAAAAAATCCACAAGCTCTATGCTCATATATAGAAGATAAAAGTCTTAATAATGCTGTCCATATAAAAGCTTAACCTATAGCCCTAAGCTAAAAGATTCTTCATTTAATTTTTCTACACAACTATACCAACATCCTATGCTGTTGTTTCCACTTCCACGTCATTTAGCTCTAGCGTTTGTAAGACAAAATTTAATATTTCCTATCCTCCTAAAGTGTGGAACGATGCTTAGGATTAGTTTTTCCTAAATTTTAAACCATTATTGCCTTTAGGGATTGTTTAGTTTAACATAGCTGCCTATTCAGCTATTTACTACATCTAGCTACACATCTCCAAACCAATTCGTTGAGCAATGTCAGTCACATGTATTAAATATAGTATTGAAGGCGATACAAGTGAAACCCATTTGCGGAGGGTGTTCTTCCTCACAAACGAACTGGCATCAATTCAGATAGTTTATTCACGATTTTATATTGCCTATGGCCATCCCAAACAATTCTTAAGAGTTACTTGGTAATC
>JAQPPZ010004773.1:0-21929 GCA_028583015.1 Wollemia nobilis | reverse complement strand
TTGAGGGTATATTTGTACCAGATCAGAGACAGAGATTAAGCATATTTGTGGTAGACTGAAGTACAATTTTTAGTGCATATTTGAGACTGAGATTGAGTATATTTATGCTAGAATGAAGGATAGTATTTAGTACATATTTGAGACAAATATTGAGCAGATTTGTGCTAGATCAAAGGAAAATGTTTAGTATAGATATTGAGTAGATTTGTGCTAGAACGAAGGATCGTATTTAGTGTAGATTTGAGATAGATATTGAGCATATTTGTTCTAGACTGAAGGATTGTGTTTAGTGTATATTTGAGGTAGAGTTGAGAGCAAGATTTAGAGGTGACAAAGTAGAGGATAGTAGTCTCTAGTGGATAGAGATCCATTAGCCCGGGAAATGAGGATAGAGGTCTTCTGAATGAGGATAGAGGTCTTCAGTAGAGAGAGATCCACAAGCTAGTGTAGTGGAGGCAGTAGTATTCTAAGAGATCACTAGCCAAAGTAGAGAAGAAGGATTTCTCCTGTGGATAGAGATCCACAAACGAGTAGAGTGGAAAGTGTTCCCTTATGGATATAAATACATGAACTTGATTAGGATATTGGTGTCTCCTTTGGACAGAGGTCCATAAAAATTATAATAGGGAAGGATTCCCAAGAAATTTGTTGAGAAAATTTTAGTGAAATATTTTCTCCATGGACATAGCCCACATTGGGTGAACCATGTTAAATTGGTATATTTATTATGTGTGGGAATTTATGCATTGATTTGATTATTGTTGTTGATATTGTCATTGATATATTGCACAATATTGCTTGGGAAAGAAAAGTAAAAAGTGATCTTATATTTTTCACCCCCCTCTTAGTATAAGCTTATGTTCTTCATCACTAATATTTGAATACCTTCTATTCTCTACTACTTCAAACTCCAATGGGAGTCAAGTGTGGGATCAGATTATGGCTCTTTCATTGCTTCTACATGCAACTATAGTATTCAAATTTTTAATATGTAGTTCTACACATTCACACAGGACGTGATAGCCAAGGCACATCATCTTTCAAGTGTAAACCACACCGCATATATTCACAATTTTATTTCTTAGATAGAAATAAAATGAAAATAAAAAATCTTCCTTTCTTTAACACAGTATGATAATTAATCCAGTTTTCAAACAAAAAAGCCCCATGTTCTCAAAAACTCAATCCAGGCATGCATACTATAATAAGTTTGGAAGATATTTTGGTTTTCTTCTTATATTATTTTTTTATAAAATAAAAATCTACATGAAAGAGAATGAATTTGGAAAAGCATTCACACACAACCATCGTTCAGAACATAAATTTATTCTCATGTTATTTTTCTAGATATAATAGTAAATCATTATAGATTTTGTAACAGTTTTTCCTAGAAGAATTACTGCAAGCAAACAAATTCGACGTAAAGTAGCAAAAATTCACACAAAGCCAAAACATCCAATTTATAAAAAAAGAAGCCAACTTGACAATTTTCCACTGGTCATAATGCAATATTTAGATAACTTTTCCAATTTTCCTTTTTTTTCATTGTTATATCTCTAGGCTCTATCACATACCACCCTCTCTCATGCTTCACATATGGAATGTAAGTTATTCCCCTCCTCTTCCACTATCTGGAGAACCCAAAAATTTCCTTTTTTCAATCTCATGTGTAGCGCCAGATAGATATAATTTTGGAACAACCTCGCTAAGAACTTATCCATTCATCATTATAATATATTGGTTTTTGTATCTACTTTTTCCTTTAATCTTTAACAATAATTGGAGACACATCTTCTAATGCACAAAACAATATAATATTCACACATAATAAATTAAAAACTCTGATTTCACTTTAGCATATACATTTAAACAATAATAATAATAAAAATGGCAGCCCATGGTCAATGATCACTATTCAAATAAAACTAGACTTATAAAGTTTATATTTTTTCAATTAACATTATTTCCATTTTCTTCTTTATTTTAATTTTTAAATATTAAGCATATGCATAATTAAGCAAAAAGTGGCTTCCATAATCATTCCCACATGCAACCCTATGCATACTTTTTTCATGACAATATACAACTAATCAAAACATGACTCATGCAACAATGTAAATTGTAATGCACTTATATGATATGCTAAGCATAAGTTTCCATGTACTTGTGAGCTGAATAATCACTTCCCTCTTACTTTTTCTATCGACCAACCCTATTTGTCGGAAGTGTATACCTAACCTGCATACATAATGGACATCAACAGTACCATGCTCTATAGGAAAAGGTATAATTAATATTTAATCAATGATCGTGCAAGGGGGGATCGTTACACATACATCCATAGATACCCAAATAGAGGATGTTTGATTGTAAGTTATTAATAGTAGGATGTTATGTCCAATTTTTCTTGTTAGAATAAAAGCTATAAAAGTCAAAGGATTAGAAAGTGGTGATGGTGATTGATATTTTAGCTATAAATCCTTATAATTCTTAATATATTAAATAGACATTAATGTTCTAGGTCACTTGCCTCAAATAATAAGATTTAATTTCTAATAAGTAATTAAAATTAATAAAACCATGTATGATAATTTAGAATAAATCATCATGGAAAACACATATGGTCATATATTATATATTTAAGTATAATTTATTTTCTTGAAATTTGTAGGTTTTTTAATTTGTATTCATTAAAAATATTTATTAGGTTCTTTCAAATAATGATGACAAAACATATATCATGGATATGGACATCAACAATACCTTAATTTTTATATAATTATGACTTAAGATCATAACGATCAAATAGACAATATGGATAAATTTATAGGTTATAGAGATAAGAAAATATATTTTAAATTATAGTAAGAGTTAAAAATTTAAGTAAACTATGGCATGAAATACTTGATCATATAAATTATAAAAGAATTAACCTAATAATATGGTTGAAAATAGTAAGACTTCATCTCATGGTTCTATTAAAACTTGAAAATGGATTAAAACATGGAAGAGGAGAGGCAATTGGAATATATTCAAAGTAATATCTACATAGTGGATAATCTTTCTTTACATGAAACATATACATATCGACCCTTATTGATCAAGGATAACATGGATCTATGTTATAAAAATCAAGGATATGGGTTTTTAGTTTTTTTTATTTAAATCTTTGGTTACAAATTGACATAGATGTTCTATCAAACACATCCACTATAAAACATATGGAAAGTATGTGAACAATACCTTTGAAAAATTTCTAACCAAGAAATAAATAACATGCTAAAGGATAATTTATATTCCTCAATAGAATGCCAATAAAAAATTAATAAGAATGGCTAAATTATATCTTCAATAAAATTAAATAGCTCTTTATGCAAAGTACATCTTGGAGAGGGTCCCTACTAATATTATTTGAAATTCTATATCTACAAAAATTGAAGTGTTCGTAACATTTTTTTAATGGATTATATGGGATTAAAACAGGCCCCATCTGTATTACATCATCACCACATAGTTGTATTACAACAAAGCTTAGATATTATCCATGTATTATTTGGTAATATTTGAACCTAGGTCTCCTCCTTGAAATATTAAGGAATCTACCTTTTTGAGCTAATACCACTTGATTAAGTGTTCATAACCTTAATACTAAGAATCTTAGGATATTTTTTATTTATAATGGGTTCATATTCATAGTGACAAAAAAAAAATCCAAAATCCATTCTTACATTTTGATATAATATTCAAAAATATCTAAAGCCTATAATATTTTTAATCTAGTAAAAAGGATCTTATCATTATCAAAAATATCATCTTTGATAAAATAAAAAGTTAATCTATGTGATTCATGGGATCATTTATGAATGCATTGACCTCTTTGTATATGGTAAATTATTCATAATAGAAGAATTAGTGTACCATAAAAAGGATGACCAAGAAAGTTTCTTAAGAGATATCGAGGTCAAATTTTGACAATAAAGCATTGGATCATCTCAAGATATGCATGTATTTATAAGCTTATGTGAAGATGAAAATCTAGGTTGTATATTATTCATAGAAGCCATCATAGAATCATTTAATTGATCCACCTTTGTTTTCATTTTATGAATCATGTTAATGGTTGTTTGAAAAAGTCATCATAAGATCATTTAAGATAGCCACAATAGGGATACTTAAGGGATGATATAGAAGGTACCTTAAGGGAGTCATCAGAATACCATATACCATAATGTCATCCAATAGAGTCTTCACAAAGTCATCTAAAGTTAAATAAAATGGTCATATAAGCATCATCCTATCCATGCATCAAGTCACCCATACCTTGGTCATCCAAAATCTAAGTTGTTTATGCTCAAGTATTTTGAATCTTTTGATGTTTTAGCTTTGTCCTGTTAAAGAATTAAGATGTTTTAGCTTTGTCCTGTTAAAGTATTTTACAAACTGATTTATCTATAAATGAAAGACAAATATAATTTTAATATAAAGTAGAAGGTTTACCTAAAAGCAGAATTTATTCAAGAATTCAAGTATTGAGAAAGAACTCCATCCAAGATTAAAATATATTATTATATTCTATAATTAGGTCACTGACAAAACAAGTGAAGGATTTTGAGTTTTTAAAACATAGGGTTGTTCAACAATTATGTTGTCTAAGTATTGAGCAAGTATAATATCCATAAGACTTATTAAGGTTAGATGTTTGTTTCTAACAAGTTTTAATTTAAACATGATAATATGAATATGGCTAAAGATAGAGTCACATATTAGAACAAAAATACTTTAGAAAAAATATCTAATCTAGTCATCTTAGCATAAAGGAAGAGGTTCATCTAGGATTTGTTGTTTGTTCATTAAAGCAATAAGAAAAAGGATCGTCTAGGAGTGGAAATTGTTGTATCATTGGATCATTGGGTTCTCTATGCACTAAGGATGAGGTTTACTCATGAGTGAAGAAGATTGTGTCACCCAAACACAAGGTTTCTCAACAACTATGAGTTTCAAATATCAATCAAGTAGGATGTGTATGATACTTAGTCAAGGCCAAAAATATTAACACATTAAGTTTTGTCCAACAAAAATACAACATGAATATAATTTTGAAGATAAAGTTACACTTTAAAGTGAAAATACTTTATAAATTATGTGCCTAGGTCAATCAATATAATGTTGAAATAAGTTAATAATTTTATAAATTGATTCTATCATGAACTTATGACTAAGAGAAAATTGACATATCTAAAACACACAATTCTAAAGCACTAAGGGACTAAAATAATGGGGGTGCTATGAATTAGAAGTATAATTATTTAATAAAGAAATCAACTTAGGATCTAAAATGTATCCCAAAGCTAGAAATATTTTCAAGTGTCAACTTGGATCTAAAATCAAAGTGAATAAGTACAAAGCTAGGCCTGAAAACATAAAAACCTTTATACTCATGACATATATGAATATTGTTAAAACCTTTTTACACATAGCTTCAATGAACTAGTAGGAAATAAGTTACATGTGCATCAAAGGTTTATTTTTGTATGATAATTTGCATTAAAAAATGTATATGGAGCAACTTTTAGACTTATCAAGATGACTCATCACTAGTTTATGGATTGAAATGGGATTAAACAAGTTGGAAGAACATAGTATAATAAAATCAATGATACTCATCAATTATTGCATAAACTAAAGATTAGTATAATATTTAATTCTTGAGGAAGTGAGAACAAATTTTTATAGTATTCTTGTATGTAGATGACTTGATTATCATCCAAAAGATACCTTATTAACACATGAACTTACAAAAAAGATAAAAATACCTTTAATCAAAATGAACATTTTACCCTTATTTTTATATAAATATGGCGTATCCATTTCTCAACCAAAACTAATATTTGATTTCTTACGCATGTTTAAGATGGAATATTATAATCTATCTTAAAATTTGTATAATTGAAGTATTAAACATATCAAAGACTAGAATTCTTTTAATTTTGATATTATGCAATTTACATTCTTTGTAGATAAATTAATATAATTTAATTTAATTTAGATATATGAGTGAAATTCAGTCACCACAATGATAAATACATTGGGTTTTCCCAATGAAAACCCAAATTCAACTCATAGAAAGGGTGACCTTAAATGTGCCCCATCTATACACTTCCCGTTATTACTATATATATATATATATATATATATATATATATATATATATATATATATATATATATATATATAATCATTTTGTAAAAAACATTAATATTCCTGTTATCCCGGGGGGGTTGGGGAGGGAGGGCAATCCTCCCGCGGGGGCGCGGCCCCCCCCCCCCCCCCCCCCCACAAAATAAATTAAGTTCCAAAAAAAAATATATATTATTGTTGTGGGTGGGGGGGCGGGGGGGGGCGGCGCGGGGGGGGTGGGGGGGAGCCCCCCCCCCCCCCCTGGCCCCCCCCCCCCCCCCCCCCCCCAGGGGTTTTTTCTTAAAAAAAAAAAATTAATACTATAAAATATTACAAAATGATTTTTTTGTAGAAAACATTAATACTATAAAATGACACCCGAATCAAAAAAAAAAAATTCTTAAAAATAAAATTTTGGTTTTTCTCTTTTATATTAAATTAAGCTATATAATTTTTCAATATTGAAAAAACTTTTATTATTTATTTATTTCTATTTTTTATTAAAATTCTAACTACTTATCGGTCTTGGTATTTTTCTTTCAAAAATAATTGAAACAAGGTGCACTGGCTCGTCAAACCACCTTGGACTCGCCCTGTAGCATTCATAAGCACTTCTTATATACAATAGTATAAACTATAATTCTCCTAAGGGATAAAGCAATCTATTTTATAGATTTAAACAGCATACAAAAATTGCCTTGAAGTTTGACCTAGACACAGTTTTGGCAGTTTTTTTTATATCCTTCCCCTTAACAAAGGAGGAAATCAACCATTTTGTACGTCTTAAAAAACATATAATTAACTACTTTATAAGGTCATAAAAAATTATAAAGCCATAAAAGGTCATAAAAAATTATAAGGCCATAAAAATTTGTTTTTGGTGATGCGATGCAGATAAGATTTGATTATTTTTATTTTTATAAATTTAGATAGTAGAGAATTTTTTGTAAAGTTGAGAGTTAAACTTATTAACAGTAGATTAACATAATTATAGTTTAAACCTTGAACTTTAAAAAACAAAACCCAAATTATTTAATATCCATAATAATAAAATTTGATTTTATTAAAATATTGTTTGTTGCGTTTTTTATCAATAATTTTATACAAAGGATCGAATCTTACATCTCATTACCGACAATACATTTCTTAACATTTTTCACAAACAGATCAAATATTATAAAAAACAGGAAAATGCTCCGCTCACTACTCGGGAAGACATTGTGGTTTTAATAGCGAAATATTTTTCCTTTCGACTTTCCCGCGCGTCTCATTCGTTTGTCACGTCCAAGTTTGAAGATAGAACGACATCTAATTGCATAAAGCATGAATTCCATGGAATTATTTTATTGCTTGATCCACCGGCCCTTAATCCTTGGACTCAAAATCATCACCGCTGCTGTTCAAGAAAGCTTCTTCAAAGGTCTCCTAGACCTGAAATCATCGCCGCTGCTGTCCAAGAAAAAGCTTCTTCAAATGATCTCCTGGACCCGAAATCAGGCATCTGAAAGCACTTGACTTCAAACTAGAGACCCCAGGGCACAATAAAAGAGAGGCGAAGAGAAGTCCAGAAGTCATCAGTGGGCTTTTTGAAAACACTGTTGGAGACGACAAAATGGCAATCAGGATTTCCCATCTTGCGACCCTTCTCCTTGTTACTTTACTCTCAAATGCCATCCATGGATTATCGCAAGAATCCCCAGAGATGTCGAAGTTCGATAAAGTGATGAAGATGCTGATGGTATACAGCAACGTCCCGGGCGCTCAATTGGCCGTGGCAAAGGGAGGCGAACTCAAATACTTCAAAGCCTTCGGGATCGCCAACAGGGACACCGGCGCCCCCGTCGTCACCGACAGCGTCATGAGATACAACAGCATCTCCAAAGTCATCACCGGCACCGCCATTCTCAAGCTCGTTCAGGTCAGCTTCAACCCAAATTCACTAAAAACACTAGATACCCAAAGCCTGTGTGATTGACTGCTGTTGAAATGGGTTTTGTGCAGGAAGGGAAATTGAGTCTGGACTACAAACCGTTCCGCGATCTGGACTACCTGGAGCCGCCGAAGGGCACCACCGTTGACAGCCGGTTGCTGGACATCACGGTGCAGAACCTGCTGCAGCACACGGGCGGCTGGGACCGGACGGCGACGGGCATCGACATCATGACGCAGCCGACGACGCTGTACGCAGCGCAGGCCCTGAGCCGACCGCCGTCGCCGACGCCGCAGGAGGCGATCCGGTTCATGAAGGGCCTCCCCCTACACTTCCCGCCCGGGTCGGAAATGCAGTACTCCAATTTCGGCTACATCGTGCTCGGGCGCGTGGTCGAGAAAGCCGCCGGCATGCCCTACGAGCGCTACGTTCATGAGAATCTCCTGCATCCTCTGGGCTTGATGGCCATCCAGCTGGGGCACACGCAGTTGGACCTCCGGGCGCCCGACGAGGTAGTCTACTACGGGCGCAACGGCGAGGACAGCCCATGGGTGTCCATCTTCCCCGGGCAGGGCTTCGTCAACCTGAGCTACGGCTTCGTCGATTACAGCAACCTCGATTCCGCGGTCGGGTGGATCGGGAGCGCCGGGGACATCGTGAGGTTCGTCGACCACATCGACGGACTCCGGGCGCCCGCGATTCTGAGGGCAGACATGGTGTATGCCATGCTCAATGCGCCGATTCCGTCGAAGCGGAACTGGAACGGGGATTCTCTGTTCGATCATTCGAGGGGACTGAACGTGTTTGTGAGCGTGGATGAAAATGGGAAGATAACGAGCTTTCAGCACAATGGTGACGGCCCTGGCGCGTACTCGTTCTTCATGAGATTGACGGAGGAGAATATCACGTTCGCTTATGTGCTCAATACTTCGCCTTTGCAGGATGAGTTTGTGCATATTGCTGCTGATAATCTCAGCAAGGTCGCCAAGAGCATTAAAAACTGACCTGATAATGACTTGCGTGCGTAGGAGGATTTCTTGTTAAGATTGGCAACTACTACGACACTAAAGTTGTGATTATGGGTACTTGTTCACAAAATAGAAATTTAGGGTTTCCAGGACAATATAAAAATAATATATTTTAGAGTTTCTTAGGGAAGGATCATCCTTATATAATTTATGATTTTTTGGAGCAACTATCCTGAGTTCATGCATGTAATTATTGTATTGAAGCAAATACAATCTTTCTTGGTGGCAGAGTGTTAATCCTATTGTTTATACATGTTGTATATTCCCTTATGCAATGTTGTTTTTCTCTTTACTACATATATTTTTTTAAGTTCTAATTTATTTATTTTGTTTCTTCTCCGCATATATTCTCTGCCAACATGAAGGGTCACCACCAACAAGTGGTATCGGAGCGTGAAAGACAGAGGTTGTTCTTCAATGAGGAAACTAAGACATATTTTTGGCCTGTGGAGCCTAGGCCAGAATTGAGAGCGGTTAGAAGAATTAAATGAGTATCATAGAAGATAAAATGAAGAGGTCAACTATTGAAAACTTCAATGGACATAACTTCAATATGTGGAAATGAAATATAAAGTATCTTCTAGTGGAAAGAGACTTGAAGAAAACAATCATGGATATTGCAAAGTTGGGTGCATTGTCTTAGAAGGATTGGGATGAGAAAAATGAAAAATCCATTGCATTGATAGGGCTAAATCTAGCCGATTTAGTTCTCTCAATTATTATCAAAGCCACAAAAGCCAAGGAGATGTGGGACGAGTTGCTATAGTTGTATGAGTCCAAATCTTTGATGAACTTGATCTTGTTGAGAAAAAAATTTTATGGGTTGCGAATGGTGGATGGTGAAAGTGTGGCAGAGCACCTAAACACCTTCAAAACCCTTATCAATCAATTGAGTTCAATCAAAGAATAAATCACATATGAAGAGCAGTGTATTTGTTTATTGTGCAGTCTCCTAGACTCTTGGGACATTGTGATTAGTGGGAGCACAAAGGTGATTGATCTAAATATGGATGTCATTGTAGGACAGCTCCTAGAAGAGTGTTAGTTAAAACTTTAGATTTTACCTGCAAGCATATTACACAATAACAGAGAACAAAACAGTAACATAGATATTTTACGTGGAAACTTGCAATGTGTAGGAAAAACCATGGGGTAATGGCAGCTTCCTTATTTTATTGATTTCAGCAAACTTTACATTCACACAAAATATGCACATGCAAGGGGTCATTCCTATTTTAAATATTAACAAAGGAAGACTCCAAAAATTGTTTTTGTCCTCTCCCAAAGGAAGAGTTTGAAAATATTTGTTTCATCTTGCGTAGCTACTCGATTGGAGCTACACATCTAGCGACTACCCATCTGGAGCTAGATGTCTAGAAGGTACCCATTTGGATCTAGACGTTAGGTAGGTTACCTGTCTGGAGCTAGACATCTGGTAACTACCCATTTGGAGCTAGATGTATAGCAGGTTACCTGTATAGAGCTAGACGTTTGATAGCTACTCATCTTGCAGGTTATCCATTTAGAGCTAGATGTATGGTAGGTTACCCATATGGAACTAGACATCTGGCAGGTTACCTGTCTAGAGCTAGACATATGGTAGCTACCCGTCTGGATAGTGACTTCACGTCCTAACATTATCCCACTTGAATTCAATATACAAGAATTCTTTGCCTATGTTTTTCCATCCAGTGTCAATTACCCAATGTTGCCCTTGTTACATTTTTAGAAAGCCCATAGAAGTTTTGTACCACTCAAACTTCTCTATATTAATCGACTTTGTAAGTATATCTACAGGATTCATGTCAATATTGATTTTTTGCAATAGGATTTTACCTTCTTCTACCACATTTCTTATAAAATGGTACTTGACATCAATGTGTTTCATGCGATCATGGAATGTTGGGTTCTTCACTAGTTGAATAGCACTTTGGCTATCACAATGCAACGTAATTTTATCCTGCATTATCTTGAATTCAACCAATAGTTGCTCTAGCCAAATTATATCTTTGCTTTCCTGAGTCGCTGAAATATATTTTGATTTAGTGGTTGATAAAGCCACCACGGACTACAACTTAGAAGTCCAACTCACAGGTCCACTAGTAAGAGTGAAAGTATATCCTATAGTGGACTTTCTCCCATCTCTATCTCCACCATAATCAGAATCCACAAAACCTATAACTTACAAATTATCTGATCTGTAGTAAATAGTAGCATCTAAAGTACCTCTTAAATATCTAAGTATCCACTTCACTACATTCCAATGCTCCTTACCAAGATTTTCCATGTATCGACTAACAACTCCCACTACTTGGGTAATATTTGGTTTGGTGCTCACCATGGCATACATGAGGCTTCCTACTACTGATGAATATGGTACACAAGACATGCTTGTCTTCTCTACTTATGTTCTGGGACATTGATTAGAAGACAATTTTAAGTGTGAAAGAAGTGGGGTACTAACTAGTTTTGCATTTTACATATTTTCTATATATGACTTTTGACTTAACCAGATATTTCTTCATTTTTTGTCCCTATGCATCTTCTTCCCTAAAATTTGGTTTGCTGCTCCTAAATCCTTCATTTCAAATGTCCTAGCCAACTAAACCTTACGATCAATAATTTTCTTCATGTTGGGACCTGCAACCAGTATATCATCAACATACAACAACAAAATAATAAAACTACCATCATCAAACCTCTTATAGTATGCACAATGGTCAAATTCACTCTTGTTGAAACCTTGGCTTTTCATGAAGGTGTTAATTTTTTTGTACCACATCCTTGGTGCTTGTTTCAATCGATACAAATATTTCTTCAGTCTACAAAAAAAATACTCTTTACCTCTTTCTTCATAGCCCTCATGCTAATCCATATAAATCTCCTCCTCAAGATCACCCTATAGGAAAGTAACCTTTACATCAAGCTACTCTAGTTCTAAATCTTGTGTTGCTACAAGTGCAATTAAAACTCTAACTATAGTAATCTTCACAACTGGAGAGAAAAATTCATTAAAGTCTATATCTGACTTTTGCACATAACCTTTTGCCACCAAGCGAGCTTTATAGCGTTCCAACAACCAATTGTTGTTCTTCTTTACTTTGTATGCCCACTTGTTTCCAACAATATTTCTTCCAGGTGGGAGTGTAGACACCAAAACAACACAAATCTGATTATGTGGCTGCAAACACTGATCGCTTTGACAAACACAGCCCCCAGGGCAGCCCTCAGAGGTTAAACAATGGTCCTAACCACTTTCATAGCAATTTTGTAAGGTCAAGAGGCAATTTGGCACATTCAGGCACTTTGCTCAGTATTCGTCTCACCCAGGGACGAATTCAAACTAGGATCCGTCTCACCCAGGGATGAATTCTGAATTCGTCTCTGGTCAGGACGAATTCTAAGTTTAATGGGCAAAAAGAAGAATTGCGCCAAGTGGCAGCCAAGGAGAGTTAGTTGATGACTCCTGCCTCGCACGCGTGTGTGGGTGGATAGATGGGCCGTTAGAGGACTGTCATAAGGGCAGTTATGAAAGCCCAAGTCATGGAGGACTCCCCTCCCTCATGGGAAGACATGACCACCACATGGCACCTATGACCAACACATGGCGCTTATGCTTCCCTCTCAAAAGAGACCCCATGGGTCTATAAAAGGTGGGACTTTTCTCACCCAAAAGGAGATATTGGAGGTGATTTCAAGCAACGAAGTGCTGTCCAATTGATTACCCATTTGCATCTTTTGATTCACCTTCTCACATCCACTAATCTCTTTCGCAAGGGAGGTTATTGGGTGGCTTTTGGAAGCGTGGATCCAACCCAAATCCAACATTCGACCACCTTACACCACCAATTTGTAGACACCCCAATCCTAAGAAGTTTTGGACCCATCCCTAGTGGATTGGCATCGAAATCAAGTGCCAACAATGGGAGGCCCACTTGGGCACCCCGCATTTTCTAAGTTTCATTCTAAAGCATTCTAGATTATTTGTTCATGTTGCATTTTATGTTATTCTGTTTAGTGAACTCATAGATTCATTTCCATAACATTTTGATCATATTTTATCCACGGGTCCACCGCTCCATGGGAGGATGGATTTTCGACAATTTTACCCCCAAAAGATGTCACAAATGGGTCAAAACCCACTCAAAAACAACATGAAAATCAAAACAACAAAAATAGCAAATAAATGCAAAACACAAAAACCAAGCAATAAACATTTCCGGACACAAGTGCTCTTGCACTTAACCTCTTGGCATAGAAAAATCGATGTCGGGGTTTACATTGTCACTATCCTACTCTCTAAGAAGGCTACCATAGCTGGACCGCTCCACGGGAAGACGGATTGTTGACAATTTCACCCCCAAATGGCATCACAAATGGGTCAAAGCCCACTAAAAAAACAACAAGAAAATCAAAACAACAAAAACAACAAATAAATGCAACACAAAAATAAACAGCGATAAACACTGCCAGACAAGAGTTCTCTTGCACCTAACCTTTTGGCATAGCAAAGCTGATGTCGGGGTCTACATTGTTGATGTCCTACTCCCTAAGAAGGCTGCCAAAGCCGGACCGCTCCACGGGAAGACGGATTTTCAACAATTTCACCCCCAAACGGCATCACAAAAGGGTCAAAACCCACTCAAAAACAACAAAAAATGCAACACAAACACAAAGCAATAAGCATTACCGAACACAAGTGCTCTTGCACTTAACCTCTTGGCATAGAAAAATTGATGTCGGGGTTTACATTGTCACTATCCTACTCTCTAAGAAGGCTACCATAGCCGGATCGCTCCACGGGAAGACGGATTGTCGACAATTTCACCCCCAAATGGCATCACAAATGGGTCAAAGCCCACTAAAAAACAACAAGAAAATCAAAACAACAAAAACAACAAAAAAATGCAACACAAAAACAAACAACAATAAGCATTGACGGACACAAGTGCTCTTGCACTTAACTTCTTGGCATAGAAAAACTGATGTCGGGGTTTACATTGTCACTATCCTACTCCCTAAGAAGGCTACCATAGCCGGACCGCTCCACGGGAAGATGGATTTTTGACAATTTCACCCCCAAATGACATCCCAAACTGGGTCAAAACCCACTCAAAAACAATAAAACAACAAACCACCAAAAACATCAAAAAATGAACAAAAATGCACTAAAAACCAACAATAAATTTTCCCGATAAGAGTGTTGTTGCACTTGACATCCCGGGCATACAAAATAGACGTTGGGGTCACAAATTGTCATTATCCTACTCCCTAAGAAGGCTACTTTAGCCGAACCGCTCCATGGGAAGACGGATTTTCGCCAATTATAGCTCCAAATAGTGTCGCAAAAATGGTCAACACCCACCAAAAATAGGTCCAAATGTTGGAAAAATTGCACATGCTTAACGATAAAACATCTAAAGGCACCCTTACAAGTCATCTTGGGTCAAGCGACTCATTGCTTTTCTCACGAAGGTCATTCCCTCATCGATTCATCGCTTGAGGGGGTAGTCACACTTAGTCACCAATCAACAATCACACACCCAATTAAGGAAAACGACATGCATTCAAAGAATCATTGACAAAGACAATTACGCTCCTGCTTGGGGCAGTAAACAAGCAACAATCAAATTGATCAAACGCTTGGCATTCATGAATCATGAACACAAGGTTCCCCTATGGACAAAAGGTTGCGCCCTTTGCCTAATCATGACTGATCAATGTCCAAGCTCAAGTCACACCTCACCAAAACAGGTTAATACTTGAAATCAAACTCCTTAGCTCGTCAAAAGCAAGGATTCAAGAATGCATGCCCTTTCCATGCTTGGGGCATCAAAAGTTGGTTAGGTTACCAAGAAACCCTAATCATTAGTGCTTTGGTTATCTATTTTTGCTCGGAGCTATGCCATGCACAGCGCATCCCAAAAAGGGGCATATGTAGACACCAAAACAACACCAATCTGATTATGTGGCTGCAAACACTGATAACTTTGACAAACACAGCCCCAGGGCAGCCCTCATAGGTTAAACAGTGGTCCTAACCACTTTCATAGCAATTTTGTAAGTTCAAGAGGCAATTTGGCACATTCAGGCACTTTGCTCAGTATTCGTCTCACCCAGGGACGAATTCAAACTAGGATCCGTCTCACCCAGGGACGAATTCTGAATTCGTCTCTGGTCACGACAAATTCCAAGTTTAACGAGCAAAAAGAAGAATGGCGCCAAGTGGCAACCAAGGATAGTCAGTTGATGACTCCTGCCTCGCACGCGTGTGTGGGTGGACAGATGGGCCGTTAGAGGACTGTCACAAGGGCAGTTATGAAAGCCCAAGTCATGGAGGACTCCCCTCCCTCATGGGAAGACATGACCGCCATTTGGCACCTATGACCAACACATGGTGCTTATGCTTCCCTCTCAAAAGAGACCCCATGGGTCTATAAAAGGTGGGAATTTTCTCACCCAAAAGGAGAGATTGGAGGCGATTTCAAGCAACGAAGTGCTATCCAATTGATTACCTATTTGCATATTTTGATTCACCTTCTCACATCCACCAATCTCTTTCGCAAGGGAGGTTATTGGATGGCTTTTGGAAGCATGGATCCAACCCAAATCCAACATTCGACCACCTTACACCACCAATTTGTAGACACCCCAATCCTAAGAGGTTTTGGACCCATCCCTAGTGGATTGGCATCGAAATCAAGTGCCAATGGTGGGAGGCCCACTTGGGCACCCCACATTTTCTAAGTTTTATTCTAAAGCATTCTAGATTATTTGTTCATGTTGCATTTTATGTTATTCTATTTAGTGAACTCATAGCTTCATTTCCATAACATTTTGATCAGATTTTATCATGCCTTTTGTCACTTTGTTGTCCCACTAACTTGCAGGTAGCGACATCAAATTACCGAGGATAGAGGCCAAATTGGGAGAATCCGACCATCTGGGTCATCCCAAAATGGCCCCAATTACATAACCCCTCTATTTGTAGGTGTTTTGGAGGTCTCAAGAGTCAACATTGGAGCAGGATCACTTCGGCTTTTCCAACACAATAGAATTCATCCCACCCAGGGACAAATAGCAGTAAGAATTCGTCCTGCCCAGGGACGAATTCCAGGTGAAGGCAGATTGGCTGAATGTTTCAATGACAGTGGCCCTCTGGTAATGTCTTCTGACCTCTGTCGAATTTGCAGGTGACGTAGATCCATTTTATTCACTGTATTTGACAATCTATTGCATGCATCTTTTGGTGATTTCAAAGAACGAACTTTCCTTTCTATCACAGGTGCTACTGACATCTTTGTTGTTTCTTTGTTCACAGGAGGAGCAGAAAAGGTTAAGGACTCATCAACATCAGCGGCGGCATCGTCTTGGCCCGCCCATCTCAAGTGTGGGCACGCGAAAAAAGGAACATTAAGTCTTGATTGTAATCAATTTTTTTAACGCTCCTAGCCCCTGAAAAGGGAGGAGGCATCTTTGTAACAGAGATCAAGAGAGTTTAATGAAAGGGCTATGTTTTCTTCATTTGCTTGTATCTCATTTCAATGCATCTCTTTCATTTCACGCATTCTACATTTTTAGGACTTAAGCGTATTTGATTTTGAATGCATCGCAATTAGTGTTTCCTTCACCCAGAATCTCGTGATTTTAGGGAGATCCACAAGTTCCCATGTTTTATTCTTTTGAAGTGTCTCTATTTCCTCCTCCATGGATTTCCTCCACTTTTTTGCATTCTCAAACTCTCTAGCTTCCTAAAATGAACTAGGTTCACCATCATTAGTTAACAAGGCAAAATAGGATTGATAAACAGAAGAATACATTTTTGAACATTTTTGTGAATGTGTAGATCATCTAACCCAATGATATGTTGATTGTGGCTCTTGGTCTTGTGACCATTATGGTTTTTCTACTTGTTGTTCTTCTTATTGTTCTCCTTGTTATTCTGCATGCTGATTTTCATATTCATCTTCGTTCATATCTACTTCAATTGGTACAATATTAGGAGTTTTTTGTACCTCCTTCCTTTACATGAATTTTTCATCAATAATAATGTCCTGGATAATAATTACCTTGTGGGCAATAGGATCCCACAATCTATACCCCTTCATTGTATCTTCATAGCCAAGAAAAATACATTTGCTTGACTTTAGGTTAAGTTTAGACCTTTTTTCTTTAGGCACATGGGCAAATGCATCACAACCAAAGGTATGCAAATGAGAGTAATCAACTGGCTTACAACACCAAACCTTCTTCGAAATATATCCATCCAACATAGTTGTAGGTGACCTATTAATAAGGTAAGCAACTATATTAACAACCTTTACCTAGAAATTTTTATCCAACATGGTTGCATTGAGCATGCTTCTTGCACATTTCATGATTGTGCAATTCATCCACTCAGCCACACAATTTTACTATGGAGTATATGATATAGTATTCTGGTGCTTAATACCTTCTTGTGTATAAAATTTATCAAATTCCTTAGAGAAATATTCACCCCCATTATCTGATGTGAGACATAAAATTGACTTACCCAAACTCTTCTCTACTCGTGCTTTGAACTCTTTAAATTTCTGCAAAGATTCCAACTTCTTATTCAGAAAATAAACCCGTACTCTTCTAGAATAATCATCTAAAAAAGTTAAAAAATAGATATAACCATTTAAGGACTGAGTGGGTATTAATCCAAATATATCCGAATGTATAAGTTGTAGAAAATCAAAACTCTTACCAGGGCTTGCAGTAAACTGAACCCTCTTTTGTTTACCAAAAATACAATGCTCACACAAGTCCAAATTACAATACTTAATCCTAGAAAGCATACCTCTGTCATGCAACATTTTTAAACTTTTTCACTCATATGGCCTAGGTGTTGATGTCATAGCATTACTACATCCTGAATATAAGTTTTTGTTGTTGCATGATCTGTTACCCTATCATCGCATAAATGATTTAGTATCTCATAAGATTCTCCTTTTGCTACTACAAGAGCTCCTCTGATAATTTTGTAGTAGTTGTTACCGAAAGTGATAGAATACCCTAACTTATCCATCATCTTGATTGAGAGTAAATTATTCCACAAATCGAGCACATGTTGTACATCACATAACATCCTTTCTCTAGCATCATCTAGCCTAATCCTTATGTCCCCTCTTCCTACAATTTCTAAAGGATGATCATCACCCAAGTAGACCATTCCACCATAGTATGGCTAATATTTATCAAACCACTCTCTATGAGGAGACATGTAGAAAGATGTACCCAATTCTAAAACCTGGGTATATAAAACAGATCTATTGTTATCAATACAGAAAGCTTCACATGTTGCCATCTCTCCTGAATATACTATACTGGCCTCAGTTGATGGTTAAATTTACTTTTCACCATTCTTATCCTTTTTTGATTGCCAATAATTCTTTGAGTGTCTTGTCTTCCCATAATGCCAACATTTCTTTTTCTACTTGCGTCCTTTAGAGTTTGCTTTGGGTTGTGATCTACCTTGTTTACTCCTCTCGAAAGATTTGTTTACTCCTCTCGAAAGATTGACCTTTCATAGATAGGGCTTCATTGGTTGAGGATTCTAGAGATGTTTTTTACCTCAACTCTTCTGCCAACAAAGTAGCTACCACATCATCAAATTTTAGAGTTCCTAATGATGCATTACTGATGGTCATCACCATATGATCCCAAGTATCCGGGAGGGAACAAAGTAGGGTGATAGCTCTGTCCTCATCCTCCATCTTTACAATATACTATTAATAATATAATTAATTATTAAATTAATAATAATAAATAAATAATCAAGTGGTATTAGGTCAACCAATTACATTCCTCAACATTTTAAGAAGGAGATCCAGGTTTGAATCTTGCCAAACAATATATGAATAATATCTAAGCTTTGTTGTAATACCACTATGTGGTAATGATGTAATATAGGTGGGACTCTTTCAATCCTATATAACCTATTAAAAAAATTAAAAATAAATAAATAAATAATTTATTTATTATTATTAATTTAATTATATATTTAATTATTATTGAAAAGTCATGATTAAAAAGTATATATATATATATATGAGAGAAAGCCATATAAATCATGGAAGGAAAACAATATATATTATTTAATGTTTTAATAATATGGACAACGATCAACTATCAACGATAAACTATCAAGTGCCTTACTAAAGTTGTATTTGGACAACGATCAACTATCAGGTGCCTTACCAACCCGGATGGGAAACTTGGTTGCCCTCAATGTCATGGACATGCAGAACAACCAGCTGTTAGGAAATATTCTTTCTTCAATAAAATACTATCAAAAGCTGTATGAACTTAGGCTTTCTAATAATTCACTTACAGGACCCATTTCAGCGGAGATGGGAATCTTTACCTTTATGTTTGCGTTTCCAAAATGAATTTTGTTTCCCTGTGTGACCCTCATCCGTCCTCCTCCATTGCTGCCTCCTCTTTCGCTTACTCCATTGAATTGAACTGGTGGATTATCAATTCAATCTCTATTTCAACATTCTGTGCACCCGTGGTAATGTGCATCATTAATGCACCCATAGAGATCACTCATTGCACCATGCATTTTCTCTGTACAACCAGGTCGCAGCCATTTTTTGACCATGCCAACTCATACCTTCTACGAAAATTCCTTAAGACAACAGCCGTAAGATTCGAACAGCAGATCCCAGGTTTATGGAATGCATATATTTTTAATTATTATGTGAAGAAATATTTTGTTAGTTAACAAACCCATTATGGAGAGTTGGCATCAAAATTATGGAATATGGACATCCATGTCCAAGTTGATAGAAATCCAATGTCAACATTCCAAAGTATTTCAGAGTAACAGAGAAAATTGTGTTTACCTATGTAAATATAAATTGGTCAGTGGTAAAAACTTGTACTTTTCGTAAAACAAATGGAATAGCAAATTAATAGGAATGGCAGGAGAGAGACACCACTTATTTAGGCTACGATATCCATCTCCTTTCGTAATCTCCTCTTCTGCCTAGATTGGATTTGATTCCAGTCGATTGAAACCTATGAAGGAATTTGCCATGCAAAGGAAATATCGGTGTGCTCCATAGCCACATTTCTACGATTAATCTCTCTAAAATAAACATGCGATTATTCACTCTCACGACAACATTTTTCGATCCATAATTTTGAACGAACACCTTCTCAAGTTTCCCAGCATGTGGTGGTGCCGAGAAGTCAATAAGTCTTTTCTCTCCCATTCAATACCAGTGAGAACACTGATAGCCTTCCTCCCATAATTATGAGATGCTAGTTTTGATTTTGAAGAATGATATGTCGGCTTCCAGCAGTAATTACGGCACATTAAAATGTAACCAAAAATTCATCACATCTAACTTCCATCCAGAATATCACAACTTGACAACTTCCAACCGATTTCACCCACCTTCTCCAGTCTAGACAACTCAATGGCCTTTTAGTGAGATTCATCAATGCAGTAGTTAATTCCAGTAGTCTCGCTCTTACCTTTTATATAGGGATGCCAAAATAAATCACCTATTACTAGATAATTGATGATATCCCTTTCGACGTGATGACTCTCTATCAAGCTATCTGATCCAAAAATCCATTGCAGAAACTAAATGTAAATCCCCATCTGCGTATAATACACAACTTTGAAATTAAGGACTCTGGTACCCTTTTCCAATACTTGAGATGCATGATACAAAGCCATTATGAAAAAAATAATTTACAATATATTTTCTGTGAGAGTGTATATCCTGGAGTAGATGGGTCGTGGAGAGACTTGAATCTTCAACGTCTCTATCTAGGAGTCGCATGGTTTTTGACATTCAAGGGATTGAAATAGGCAAAATATTATCTCCATGTGTAGGGGATAGTCACATATGTTCTAATTTCTGTGGCATTGGTGCTCGAGGTCTTCCTGTTACTCAGAATTATTGTCTTCGATTAGAGCGTCATGGGGTTGATTTGTTTTTATATCCGGTATTTCCATTGACCTAAGCGCACTGGGTGCTGCTACGCCAAGCTAACGCAAAATGTTATATGGCTAACCTATAAAATTAGAGGGAGGCTTCCTTCCCAGAGGCAATACTGAGAGAACAATATTCACCAATGTTGTGTTGTAGACATTTGCATAACTACATCTCCTCAGATTTGAAGGGTCTATAAATTTTTATTCATTAGGATAGGCTTTCTGACACGCTGGTATGTTAGATTTTGTGTGGTCTGCTTCATTAACAGTTGGTACATCAAACGCAAGCACATTAGGGATGATTTCAAGAAAAATATTTTTGAAACCATACAAAGGACCTTTTCTGAGCTTGAGAAAAGCCTCCAAGCTTACCTTTGTTTTGTACTTGATATTTCATGGAAGAAGACGGAGAAAATCAGATCTTCCTCCTTTCTACGGTAGAGAGATAAGAGATCCATAGGGTATGTTTCCCCGATAAAGATGTTATCAATTTTTTTTTGGACGTTTTTCTTTGCTCACTGAAAATAGAAAATCATAGTATTCATGTAGAACGTGAAAAACTAATTACACAAATAAGTTTGGAAAATTGCGTTGAGGTGAACACAACCTGGAATAGGTCTTTCACCAAAGGATTAAAGAATACAACAACAATAATAATAAAATTAGAAAAATAACTAAGATTTTTGAACTATTTTGAAAATAGAGGGATTTGATCGAATCTCATTAAATTTGGAGAATAGGAAAAAATAAAATATGCCATGCGCCACACATACGGGAAAAGGCTCAAAGTCATTTAAATAATGATGTAAGTCCC
>JAQPPZ010004772.1:17500-20388 GCA_028583015.1 Wollemia nobilis | reverse complement strand
CTTCGGTAGCGAACAGCGATGCGGTAGAGGGTTGGTCACGGCCGATGCCTTGGGCTTTCGGTTGCCTTGCGGAAGCTTGCCAGCACAGCGATGTCCGGTCTCGACCTTCGGTCGGTTCCAATGGTATTCGGTTGTGCGCCTGCTTCCGTTTGGCAACGGCTTGTCCAAGTAGCGTGCGGCGGTGGCCCTCGGCTTCGGTAGCGAACAGCGATGCGGTAGAGGGTGGGTCAGCGCCCATGCCTCGGGCTTCGGTTGCCTTGCGGAAGCTTGCCAGCACAGCGATGTCCGGTCTCGACCTTCGGTCGGTTCCAATGGTATTCGGTTGTGCGCCTGCTTCCGTTTGGCAACGGCTTGTCCAAGTAGCGTGCGGCGGTGGCCCTCGTCTTCGGTAGCGAACAGCGATGCGGTAGAGGGTTGGTCAGCGCCGATGCCTCGGGCTTCGGTTGCCTTGCGGAAGCTTGCCAGCACAGCGATGTCCGGTCTCGACCTTCGGTCGGTTCCAATGGTATTCGGTTGTGCGCCTGCTTCCGTTTGGCAACGGCTTGTCCAAGTAGCGTGCGGCGGTGGCCCTCGGCTTCGGTAGCGAACAGCGATGCGGTAGAGGGTGGGTCACGGCCCATGCCTCGGGCTTCGGTTGCCTTGCGGAAGCTTGCCAGCACAGCGATGTCCGGTCTCGACCTTCGGTCGGTTCCAATGGTATTCGGTTGTGCGCCTGCTTCCGTTTGGCAACGGCTTGTCCAAGTAGCGTGCGGCGGTGGCCCTCGTCTTCGGTAGCGAACAGCGATGCGGTAGAGGGTGGGTCCCGGCCGATGCCTCGGGCTTCGGTTGCCTTGCGGAAGCTTGCCAGCACAGCGATGTCCGGTCTCGACCTTCGGTCGGTTCCAATGGTATTCGGTTGTGCGCCTGCTTCCGTTTGGCAACGGCTTGTCCAAGTAGCGTGCGGCGGTGGCCCTCGGCTTCGGTAGCGAACAGCGATGCGGTAGAGGGTGGGTCACGGCCCATGCCTCGGGCTTCGGTTGCCTTGCGGAAGCTTGCCAGCACAGCGATGTCCGGTCTCGACCTTCGGTCGGTTCCAATGGTATTCGGTTGTGCGCCTGCTTCCGTTTGGCAACGGCTTGTCCAAGTAGCGTGCGGCGGTGGCCCTCGGCTTCGGTAGCGAACAGCGATGCGGTAGAGGGTGGGTCCCGGCCGATGCCTTGGGCTTTCGGTTGCCTTGCGGAAGCTTGCCAGCACAGCGATGTCCGGTCTCGACCTTCGGTCGGTTCCAATGGTATTCGGTTGTGCGCCTGCTTCCGTTTGGCAACGGCTTGTCCAAGTAGCGTGCGGCGGTGGCCCTCGGCTTCGGTAGCGAACAGCGATGCGGTAGAGGGTTGGTCACGGCCCATGCCTTGGGCTTCGGTTGCCTTGCGGAAGCTTGCCAGCACAGCGATGTCCGGTCTCGACCTTCGGTCGGTTCCAATGGTATTCGGTTGTGCGCCTGCTTCCGTTTGGCAACGGCTTGTCCAAGTAGCGTGCGGCGGTGGCCCTCGGCTTCGGTAGCGAACAGCGATGCGGTAGAGGGTTGGTCACGGCCGATGCCTTGGGCTTCGGTTGCCTTGCGGAAGCTTGCCAGCACAGCGATGTCCGGTCTCGACCTTCGGTCGGTTCCAATGGTATTCGGTTGTGCGCCTGCTTTCGTTTGGCAACGGCTTGTCCAAGTAGCGTGCGGCGGTGGCCCTCGTCTTCGGTAGCGAACAGCGATGTCGATGCCTTGGGCTTTCGGTTGCCTTGCGGAAGCTTGCCAGCACAGCGATGTCCGGTCTCGACCTTCGGTCGGTTCCAATGGTATTCGATTGTGCGCCTGCTTCCGTTTGGCAACGGCTTGTCCAAGTAGCGTGCGGCGGTGTCCCTCGGCGTCGGTTGCCTTGCGGAAGCTCGCCACAGCGATGTCCGGTCTCGACCTTCTGTCGGTTCCAAAGGTATTCGTTTGTGCCCTGCTTCCGCTTGGTTTCCTTTGAGCAGCGATGCGGTATAGGGTTGTTCACCGTCGATGCCTTGGGCTTCGGTTGCCTTGCGGAAGATGCGGTAGAGGGTTGGTCACCTCCGATGCCTTGGGCTTCGGTTGCCTTGCGGAAGCTTGCCACCACAGCGATGTCCGGTCTCGACCTTCTGTCGGTTCCAATGGTATTCGGTTGTGCTCCTGCTTCTGTTTGGCAACGGCTTGTCCAAGTAGCGTGCGGCGGTGGCCCTCGGCTTCGGTTGCCTTGCGGAAGCTCGCCACAGCGATGTCCGGTCTCGACCTTCTGTCGGTTCCAAAGGTATTCGTTTGTGCCCTGCTTCCGCTTGGTTTCCTTTGAGCAGCGATGCGGTAGAGGGTTGTTCACCGCCGATGCCTTGGGCTTCGGTTGCCTTGCGGAAGCTTGCCACAGCGATGTCCGGTCTCGACCTTCTGTCGGTTCCAAAGGTATTCGTTTGTGCGCCTGCTTCCGTTTGGCAACGGCTTGTCCAAGTAGCGTGCGGCGGTGGCCCTCGGCTTCGGTTGCCTTGCGGAAGCTCGCCACAGCGATGTCCGGTCTCGACCTTCTGTCGGTTCCAAAGGTATTCGTTTGTGCCCTGCTTCCGCTTGGTTTCCTTTGAGCAGCGATTCGGTAGAGGGCTGGTCACCGCCGATGCCTTGGGCTTCGGTTGCCTTGCGGAAGCTTGCCACAGCGATGTCCGGTCTCGACCTTCTGTCGGTTCCAAAGGTATTCGGTTGTGCGCCTGCTTCCGTTTGGCAACGGCTTGTCCAAGTAGCGTGCGGCGGTGGGCCTCGGCGTCGGTTGCCTTGCGGAAGCTCGCCACAGCGATGTCCGGTCTCGACCTTCTGTCGGTTCCAAAGGTATTCGTTTGTGCCCTGCTTCCGCTTGGTT
>JAQPPZ010004772.1:0-10000 GCA_028583015.1 Wollemia nobilis | reverse complement strand
CACAATGAAAACACAAATACCAAAGAACCTTCTCACTATGCCGCTTCGATCCTTATATACTTGATTTCTTCGAACGACTCAATTTCAAATGGTTTAACTTTCCCTCCAAATTTTCATGTACCTTCGGCTACGATCAAAGCATTAATCCTTCTCTGACCTGATCCGCCTTTTAGCCGCTTTCTTTCTAACTCATTCTGACATTCTGACAGCCTTTTTCTCTGCACATTCTGACTGGTATCCTAACAGGCTTTCTACGTACCTCGGATCTCTGATGTTATTATTTCTTCTCTGTTAAAAACTGTGTATCTTTTATCTCCTATGATCAACTATACCTTTTGATATATGCAACTGACCAATGTCACTGCAATCAGTTCTCGATACAACGTAGCTTCCCTGTGAGTCTGCCACCTTTCCCAGTCATGCTTTGTTACGGCCCTGCAACAGCCGTTTAACATTCAATGCATTGCTCAGTAGCTACTTTTTGTAACTGCTACCTTAGCTGGCCATGCTGCATCATGGCTCTGCAACAGTCGTTCGCGTCTTAAATGCAATGTCTTCATAACTCTCTTGTCACTCTCGTTAATAGCAGTAGTATTTCCTCTAGTCTTGCCCTGACACCTGTCACCTGGAACTGTCGACCTTACTCTAGTTAACTTTACTGTAACTGGCGCTATTGGACACTTGTCACAATGCATGCTTCTTTGGCCTTTTTCATGCCAGGCCGTTTCCTGTCGCGATATTGCGACATTTCTCCTTAGTTGAATTTGTCTGGCCTGTTGACCGTGAAAATCTTACATGTCGCGAAATCGCGACAATTTTCGCTTCTCTGCACTTTGCATCGCTTTCACCCGTGAAAATAAAACATGTCACGATATCGTGACATATTTGGTTTTTGCTGATGTCATCATTCCTGATGTCACGAAATCGTGACGTTTTTCATTTTGCTGACGTCATCCTTCCTGGTGTCTCGAAATCGTGACACTTCCGGCTTCCGTACACTCTTCTTTGCCAGCAACCGCGAAAATGGAACATGTCACGAAATCGTGACACTTTCGGCTTTGCTGACGTCATCATCAAAGTTGTCACGAAATCGTGACACTTTCTGCTTCCAACGGCTTTTCGTCCAACCTGTCGTGAAATCGTGACACATTTCGATTTTGCTGACGTCATCCTCTAAGATGTCGCGAAATCGCGACGTTTCTGGCTTCATGAGGCTTCTCTGGAAACATGTCGCGATATCGTGACATTTTTTGTCTTGCTGACGTCATCCGCTAAGTTGTCGCGAAATCGCGACACTTCCGTCTTCCAACGGCTTCTTGTTCACCCTGTCACGATATCGCGACAATTTTGGTTTTGCTGACGTCATCTTTGAAGTTGTCGCGATATCGCGACACTTTCGATCTCCGTACAACTCTTTCTTCGTGTGGTAGCGAAATCGCTACACTTCTCAGACTTACCGTTTTTCATTGCTGCATCTAGCGAAACTCCGACGTGTAGCGACATCGCTACACCTTTCCACTTTGCATTTAGAACTTGTAGCGATATCGCTACACCTTCACACTATGCACTTTCAACCTGTAGCGAAATCGCTACACCTACGCACGTTGCATTTTAAACCTGTAGCGAAGTCGCTACAACTCTTGCACTTGCATTTTTGAACTGGTAGCGATATCGCTACAATTCTTCGCCTTGCATCTGGGACTTGTAGCGAAATCGCTACATTCTTACACTTTGTATTTTAAACTTGTAGCGCTATCGCTACGTCTTTCTGCCTTGCACTTTGACCATGTAGCGAAATCGCTACTACTTTTCACCTTGCAACTCGAAGCTGTATCAAAATCGCTGCACTTTTGTTCTTAGTGTCTCAAGCTTGTAGCGAAATCGCTACGCTTTTCTCACTTGGTGCTTTTTCTTTGCTTATGCTGGCGAAACTCAGACATGTAGCGAAATCGCTACAACTTCTTCATCAAATTTCTCTCTCCTCCGATGTGTCGCGAAATCGTGACATTTTTCATCCTTGGTGCCTTTGCTTCAAAATTGTCGTGAAATCGCGACAGTTTCTCGATTTGGCTTCTTTCCTTCCAGCATGTCGCGAAATCGTGACATTTTTCCTTGCACATTCTCTCTCCTCCGATATGTCGCGAAATCGTGACATTTTTCTTTGCACTTTCTCTTTCCTCGGATATGTCACGAAATCGCGACATTTTTCAATGCACTTTCTCTCTCCTCATTTTTGTCGCGAAATTGCGACAAGAAACATGTCGCGATATCGCGAAAGAAAACATGTCGCGATATCGCGACAGTTTTCTTCCTTGTCTTTTTCTGCAACTTTTTGAATCTGGGTCCCCTCTATTTTTCTTGAAATTTTTTGCACTTGATATGACTGATCTCTGAACTGCATCAACTGCATCAATCTGTCTGTGTTGACAACAATTACAATACTTTTGCACTGCTTTCTCTGCACCTTGCTCAACAGTGGGTTTAACCATAACAAGGTTCGTCAAGGCCCATAGAGCTTACATAATAAAATATTTTTAATAAATTAAATACAATTATACAATTATTTCCCATAGATTTATCTACGATTACATCACATAATGTTGTCCTTGACCATAAGTTAGATTACACTTTCAACACCCCTTTATAATTTGCACTAAGAGGCCAATGTAAGAATATATTAGTAACAATAATATCTTCCCACCATAATGGATGCTCTACTAGTTCTTTGCACTTGAGAAATATTTATATGGACCCTCCTCATCATTTGAAAATACATTGATGTAAAAATATCTCTGTAGAATAGTCTCCTTAGTCTAGGACACAACCATCACGATTATTATCAGATACTCCCACACATCCAAAGAACACTTTTGGAAAGAATTTATATGAGGAATAAAATACAAGAATTCTCCTCCTAAATAACATTTGTTGTAATCTTCTATAATAACATAAGGTAAGACTTAGAAGCATAGATTTCCCTTTTATAGAATACATCACCTTGTTTGAAAATATCAACTTACAACTAGGTCACCTAATTTCTATTATCAAAAGCATGGATCTATTTATGAAAAAATTTATTACAAAATTCCAAAAGTACCTAGAAAAAGAACAAAAGTATGAATAGATCATGAAAGAATAGATCTTCACAAGTAAGTTAAATAAATATCCCAAATGATCACATGGACCCCACCATGTGATCATAGTATCTAGTCTGTCCTAGAACCATGATCACATGGACCCCACCCCCCTTAGGGTGGATTAAGTTAAATTTTGATGGGGCATCTAGGGGCAACCTAGGTGAAGCTGGGGCTGGTGGCTTACTTAGAGACCACAAGGGTGAGGTGCTTGTAGCTTTTGCTAAACATCTTGGAGCTCAAACTAACAATGTGGCTGAAGCGAGGGCAGTTTGGAGGAGCCTCAAGGTGGCAGAGAATTATCTAGGGAAACTGTTGGTGGAAGGTGATTCTCTTATTATTATAAATCTTCTAAAGAACACTAAGAGAGCTCCTTGGATATTTGATGACTACATCCATGAAGCAAGGGCTCTAATTCATGATCGACCTAAGGCCATAATTTTGCATACCTTTTGGGAAGCAAACATGGCAGTTGATAGGCTGGCAAATGAAGGCATTGTAGCAGAAAATTTGATCACGTGGACTGAAAATCTTCCTCATGCAGTCTCAATGGTGATAGATAATGAAAAATTTTAGATTGGAAGGCGCAAAGTGGATCAATGACAGAAAATGGGGGCATTTTTAAAAACATTTTTTTGAACCTTATAATGGCTTTTGTCATATTTGTTTTTTTTGTTCATGTGACTAGTGTTTTTTGCAGCTAGTGGGGCACTGATATAGGTTTTTAATCTACAAATTCATGCATGGGAAACATCTACTTTGGCCTCAAGTATTTCCCAAGGTGTGTTTGGATTCGATGTCGCAAAAGGGCCCTAGCAAGAAATAACAAAGTGTTGGAGATCCCTGACAATGAGGTACCGCGACCCCCACCATAATAGTCTTGGAGAAGATGACAATTTCATCAGCCTCCAAAAGTATCAACCAGTTGAAGATTCTGTCTGGCCTCATTAGTGCAGCTGTTGATTTGTGTGATTCTCTAAATCTTCTGTTTTATAGCCAGTAGTTCTAGGGGCACAAGGAGTCGAAGGCAAAATCTAAAGATGATGGCAAGGAGGATGATAAGAAGTTAGATGAGGACTACAAGGAAGACTTCTTGGCCTCTTGGCTGTCCATTCTATGGGATGTTTTTTTGACCATATTCTATTATTTTATATGGGCACAAGCTACTCTGCATGGTGCTTGCATGATTAGTTTTTGTCTTTGTTAGTTCTATTTTGCGTCTTTCTTTTCTTATGGCCATAATATTTGGCTTCCATAGTTTAGTTTGGTCGGATTCATTGGAAGAGTAGGTCTTGGCCCTTTTTGTTGTCAGTTTAAACTTTTAGGGCTTGGCCTTTGTCCAGTTGGTCAGTGGACCCTATTTTGTAAAATGGTTTTGGGTCAACCAGTTAAAACCCGGTGTTAATTATAATATTCTCTTACTTACAAAAAAAAAAAAAAAAAATCCCAAATGAGGAAGAGGGATTGACTAAAGCATATTCTAAATCCTTTTCTTGTATACCTCCAAAAGACTCAAAAGTTGTTATAATTATTACAAATCCAATAATAGCTCTGATAAAAGTAACCCAAAATTTATGATTGCATAACATATTGTAAAACTTTCCTTTTAAAATATGATAATAGGCTTTGAAAATAATAACACAACAATATTCTCGTCCACTTTATATCCTTGAAAAAATACCACCAATACAAACAACTAAAAAAATTATACAATTGGGTTGGAATTCAAACCTATTTCCTAAAATAAACAAAAGCAATCCTACATATTTCCTAGAAATTATCAGAGAACAATGTGGGATTTTAAGAAATATGGGGTATTTTTTGAGTTCTTGGAAGTTGAAAACCTTGAGAGCAAAAAGCAGAAGACCTCATCCTTAGATATTTTGAGAAAGGAAGATATCTTGGAAGCTAAGACCCCTAAAAATGAAGTAAAGTTGATATGCAGAAGGGTTCTTCCTTTGAGAATCAATTTATAGCAGATAATATAATGGTATGTAATACTTTACCCTCCTCAAAAATGAATATTGTTCTTTCTCCAAATTCTTTTGATATGCTTCAAGAGATTACTTTTGGAGATGAAGGTAATGGTCTCTTGGAAAAGGTAGATGATGGAAATCTTCAATTAGAAAATGAGGAAGATGAAGATGAACAAAACCAAATAGTTTTGAAAAAATGGGTAGATTAAATAAAAAAGAACCTAGGAAATTTATCTAATCCAAAAAAGTTTCCCAAAAACCAAAAACCAAACATCAAAAGAAGTTAGGAATTAATGTGGGTACTATTAAATCTCAGGGAAGACCTTCCAATAGAAAAATTAGAGAAAAATAGATAGAGACATATATTGCCAATGGAATACAAATAGTAATAGCCTTGGATGGAGGCAGTACAAAGGCACACAAGGCAATCGAAAAAATATGATAACGTGGGTGATGTTGAGTTTAATAATAGAGATCTACCTATCCTTTGTGGTGTTATAGGATTTAAATATAACTTCTTGTTGGTGTTTTGCTCTTTCAGGTTGTTGTTCAATGTGGTCCTCGGAGACCATTTCACTTTGTGATATTGCACTTCAGAATGTTTTAGTTTTATGGGTTGACATGATTGTGATGTCTCAATTTTGATATCTTTAGTAGATCTGTAGATGTTTTCTTGTAAAATTTTTGGGTCCCATTTCGAAATTCCTTCTTCCACCCTAAGAATAATAAAAAAAAAATTATTTGATTTGAAAAAAAGGGTCTTAAAATGCTTCCGTATACAAACGTTACAACCTCTAGATGTTTGCCCTCTAAAATAACCCTAGAGTGACATTTTGAAAAACATTATTTTTTTTTAAATTCCTTCCAATTTCTTTTGTAAGAAAAAATAGCCTAGAGTAGGCATAAGTTCTCCACTAAAAAATAGAAAAACTGGAGAAAATTTTGGAGCTTTCCTTGACCTATTTTGTTGAAGGTTCTTATGAAGCTCTATAGAGTAATTCAAGAAAAATATTGGAGGCTCAAAATAAAAATTTGGTATCACCAAGTGATGAATCTTTATACCTAATTTGATACCATGTTAGAATCATAGATATTTCTATAAATAAATGGAAGTAATCCATCCACTCAAATCTTATATAGGAAGTGTAAAAGAGGATGAAAGATAAAAATATATAGTAGGCACCCTTGGGTACCATAAATAATAACTATATCATCTCTAGATAAGAATTACAAAAATCCAATACAATGGATGGAATGGTGGGAGGTATTTATAGCTATACCAATGCCTCAATAATATAAATGAGTTTAACCTAACCTAACATAACAAGAGGGCTTAAATTAATTACAAGTGATAAGGTGGGTTTAACCATAATAAGGTTAATCAATGCTAGTATGAATTACATCATAAAATTTATAATTTATTAAATACAATAGTACAGTGATTGCCCACAGACCTATACAATATTATATCGCATAATGTTGTATTTGACTATAGGTTATATTAAATTTTCAATAATATAATCTTGTGAATCAATATATAAATGATTGCTTGATGTAATTCCATTGTAGGGTTTTTTAAAACATTGTGATAGCATAGTCATAACATAATACAAATTGCTTCATTTCAATCCCATAAAACCATTTAAAGAAAAAATACAAAGTTATCATTACCTTACCATACATTTATTTATTGCATACTAAGGAATAGAATCATCTATCTAAAATTTATGTTATGCCTCCACTAGATGTCATCTAAGATCAATGCATTAAATAATTTTATGAGTGTAATATGGCATGACTTATTTTGATTTTTTAAGATATAAAATTTTTAAGGAATGGATTAATTTTTATGTTGTTTATGTCTATCAAATGTCAAAGACTAATCTAAGAACCTAAGGATGAGGTGTCTTGTTTTAAACTTTTATACTTGGGATTTTAAACAAGTTATTAATTTTAAAAATACTAAGATGAGAGCTCAAACCATATTAAGTTCATGTAATATATTGCATTAATGTATTTACACTACAATTATATTTAAATAAATTTCAATAGTTTGTAGTTTTCATATGTTCTAAGAAATTTATGTTTATGTTAAGGATATTCCTAAGCGGTTTATGAAGTTGAGTTGATTATTGAAAGAAAAAGGACATTAATTATTTGATGCAAAGAAAATATTTTGTTGGCCAATATATGAAATTCACTTGTCCATGAGAGTTTGTATAAGATCATACATTAGTACATAGAAATATCAATATCAATCCATGTGGAGAAAATTTTTAGTTTAATTAACATTGTTCTTTATTTCATTAAAAAGGACGCAAATTCTACATTGGATAATATGAGAAACTGGATCACATAAATCAATATAGGTTATCAAAATTTCAAAAAAAAAAAAAGTCTATAATAAAATCACAATTATTATTATTTTTTTACTTATTCATATAAGAAATAACAATATAAAGACAATGAAGAGGCCTCACAAGATGGATGATTTATTTATTTAAATTTTCCGATAGGTTACATTGGAAATTAAATACTATCAATGTATATAATAATGTTAATAGATCAGTGAAGTCATATCCATACATCATGTCTCTCTCATTATTTTATTTTAAGCTCCTAGTGTCATTTAAAGTTTATTTCTTTATAAAATATCAATATAAGTAAACAATGTGTATGTAATAAATTATCATTCCTTGAGTGTATTTTATTTTCACCTCAATTTCTCATTCATAGGGTTTAGAGCCATTGGTGAGGAGTGAAGAGTTTCACTTCATATGCTAAGGTTCAAATCCCGTAGGTGAACCTTTAATTTATGCAAGTAGTTTGGGGTAATTGGTCGAGAGAAATAAATTCATATCATAGAGAAAGGTTCCAATCCTATTAGTATCCCTTAACATTCATTCAAATGATATAAAATCAACTACTTAAATTCCTTGACTTTCAAGGAGGAGACCTAGGTTTGGAACTGCGAGGAGATATGCACTTTTGCCAATATATAGTAATATTACTATATGGTCACAATGTGATATAGGTGGGGCATGTTTCAATCCCATATAACCAATTTAAAAATTATCATTCCATAAATGGATTATAATATAGTCTTCATGCATATTTTCAATAATGTCCACTTAATGTATATATTATGGAGAATATAGAAACAATAACATATGCATTCTACCTTATAAATATAAATTACTATTTTACATAATATATCATATAATTTATATTTTATATGGATATTAAAGTCCAATATACAATTTTAAACATCAAAATTTTCTATATGATAGTAAAATCATCTACCTGTTAAACATTAAACACAAATATATAGATTTGGTTTGAACAAAAACAATTCTATGTCAAACATTAAACATAGTGATCAATCAAGCTGAAGTATATAAGATGTGGTAATTCATGGGAGGAGTTCATAATCTACCATCCAATAATGTATCAAAATATATTAGGCTTATTAAATCAATTTTATGTGTCACTAGTCTTCTTATGTTAACTTCCAAAGCATCATCCCTACTTGGCACAAATTTATCTACTAGATGTACTTTAGCCAATGGGTCTTAAGTGGACGCATCACTATTTCAGCATTTTTATAGTTGTACATAAAGAAATATCAATATCTAAGCTTAAAGAAATTTATGATCACTTTGATCTAATTCTAAGATCTACTTAAACTTGATAAAAATTTAGAGAATAGAGCTTGAGAAGGGTTTAGAATGGGAAAATATTTGAAATTAAAATCCATGAATAGATGCAAGGGATAAGGTGGAATTTAACCTCTTTTAAGGGAAATGCTTCAAATCTAGCTTTTGAGTTTACATGCAAGACATTAGATGATGCATACAAGAGTTCAAATAAAAATCAAATTCTAAGAAAAACTCATCTAGAACCCTCAAAATTTCTATATAGAGCTTATATTAAGGAGGTGACACTAAATTCATGCCATGATGGATCCAATAAAAGCATTAAAAACATTAAAGGATATTTGGATGGATCAAGATATTTTTAAAGATGAGATAATGTTCCCCTTCTTTCACATAGGCAAGAGTTTGTTATGTAAAAAAAATATCTTTTCCATTTTTGACTCATGTAAGTAATGATAATATCTTTTTATATAATTCAAAGTTGGAGAGAAGCTCTAACTATGGATTCAACAATTTTTGGCCCACTCTTCTTTCTATAATAAGAAAATTTGAGAGATCTAGTCATTTTTCATTTTAATGAAGTGAAGATTTACCCTTATACACAAGGGTTTTTCATTGTACTAGTTATAGAAGAGGAGGACATACATACTATTTATAATGGTGATGTAATAAAAAACACATGAGCTTGTAGTGGTGGGCACATGCAGGTATTTAATATTTTTCCTAGTAGGTGTGGATTTAATGTTTTTTATGGTAGGTATGGATTTAATATTTTTTTGGTAGATGTGGATTTAATGTTTTTCCCGATAAATGTGATTTAAGGTTTTTTCTGGTGTTGGATATTTTGAGTCCCTAAGCTAAAATGTTGTCATTGATGTCAAAAGAGCATTTAATGTCAAAAGGATCTATGAAGGGTTTTTGTGAAAACCAAGGCAGAAAAATAAAAGGTTTTATTTAAAACCATTGACAACATATTTGATCTGGATTTTTCTTAAAACCCAATTTGGGCTTTCATTTCATTGAAAAAGGTGCCCCAATGATGGAGTTATTTGAGTTTTAATATTTGGTTTAAATTTTAATTATTTAAAATTTAATTAAAATTTAAATTTAAATGCAAATTTTCCCGTCGACATCATCAAGAAAACATAAATTCATATTTCCTTCGACGTCTTCGAAGTGTTTTAAACACTATATAAAGGGGTGGTAAATAAATCAAAGTTTTTATCCTTGCTCT
>JAQPPZ010004771.1:175000-251995 GCA_028583015.1 Wollemia nobilis | reverse complement strand
TTTCACGTGCATGTTTATTAGTATAAAAAAAATGGTGGCATACTGTTGGTCACGTCCCCCGTGATTCTGGTAATTTCTAAATAGGTGCAAAAACAAACCACATCCTAACTGACACGTGTTCATTTATCGTATGCAGCCAAAAGAATTTTTACTTGATCGTATTTTTTATTTTTTTTGTAGATGCCACATGGAGATGTTATATTGAATGCTCTTTCTGAATATTATGATCTATTGCAAAAAAAAAACCTCATTCCGAATATTATGATTTCATTCCGAAGACAAGTCTTCATTCCGAATATCATGCTTTTTTCGAAGTCAAATCCTCATTCCAAAGATAAATCTTCATTTCGAAGATAAATCCTCATTCCGAAGACAAATCCTCTTTCCAAAGATAAATCCTTATTTTGAAGACAAATCCTCTTTCGAAGATAAATCCTCATTATGAAAACAAATCCTGCTTCATTCCGAAGATAAAGCTTCATTCCGAAGATGATGCTTCATTGTGAAGGCAAATCGTCATTCTGAAGACAAAGCTTCATTCCGAAGACAAATCGTCATTCCGAAGACAAAGCTTCATTCCAAATACAAAGTGCAACATTCATTCTGCTTTCATTTCGAAGACAATTTCAATCAATTTCTGAAGAAGATAACAGGCACTATTTTTGGCATTCTTGTTTTGAAGATTAGGCAAAAATCAATATTCTCATGCTCAAAGCATGTTTTAAGTATGCCAACTCTTATGGATACCGTTTATGCTAATGGTTAATTGTTATATACTATATACCAATCATTTACAATGAAGAAATGTAAGAAATATATACCTAATTAAAACAAGTTAATGCAAGTTTTGAAGAATGACTGCCTTTGTTGATGTTCTACCGAGATTTTCTGCAATATTTCAAAACAAGTGCAGTTGGTGAATTTGTACAATGATGGTTCAGAAATTTTCAAGGTTATGCATGCCAGAAAACTTGTTTTCATGCATACCAACCCAGTAGTGCCTTAGAAAATGTTTTCACTGCTGAGTTATTCATTTTTCTCTCCTTTTTTTATTTTTTATTTTTTATTTTTATTTTTTTATTTTACCTCTCTTTTTCTCTCTTTTTTCTTGATTCTTTTTTTTTTTCTTGATTATGACTATGCCCATGAAGGAATTCATGATTTCCCTGAAATCATACCCATGAAGGAATTCATAATCAGATTTTATTTATCTTTTTGTTTTCTACTTTTTCTGATTTTTTTTTGTATTTTTTTGTTTTTTTCTTAAAATCTATGATCATGTTGATTGTTTTGAAGTGGAAGAGGATATTTCTTCCACCTGTTGTGTATCCAAAATGTCAAGCTACTGCAAGAATTCCTTTTTAGTTAGAGGTGTATCGTACACCCTGAGGCAATGTCCATTCACTACCAACTTTCTCTGTGACCCATCAATAGGAGATAAACGAGTTGCTCCATTTTCAAATACCTCTTCAATCCGATAAGGTCCAAGCCATCTAGTTCTTAGCTTTCCAAGGAAGTCCTCATAGTGAGAATCAAATAGTAAAGCCCAGTCTCATTTTTTAATTTTCCTCTGCTGAATGTGACTTTCATGCCACAACTTCCTCTACTCCTGAATTACTTCAATTTGGTGCAGAGCATCCAACCTAAGTTCATCCAATGCATTTAGCTACAAAATCATGTTTGTCTGTTCCTGTGACAATTCAATTCCAATTTCCAATGTTGTGCGCAGTGTTAGTAGCTCAAATTCAATAGGTAAGAGGGTCTTTTTACCAAATACTAGTTCATAAGGTGTGAATCCAGTAGTGGATTTCCAAGTAGTATTGTAAGCCCACACTACTTCAGGTAATTTATCTAGCCAGTTTCTCCTATGAAAAGCTACTATTTTTGTTAAGATTCGTTCTAGTTCCTTGTTTGTTACCTCAACCTGGCCATTTGCTTATGGGTGATAAGGTGATGATTTTCTATGTTTGATTTCATATAATTCTGTAAATGCCTCAATTACTTTAGATACAAATTAGGGTCCTTGGTCTATGGTGATAGACCAGGGAGCTCCAAATCTATAAAAAATCTGAGTATACAAGAAATCAATGACCTTCTCTTCACGAGCATGTTTGAAAGCACACACCTCTACCCACTTTTTCAAGTAATCAGTGCATACTAGAATATGCACCTTTCCTTGAGAAGGTGGATCAATAGGTCCTACAAAATCAAGCCCCACCTCTCAAATGGCTCTAAAACCAATTGAGGCTATAGTGGCATTTCATTTTTATGAGTGGGTTTCCCCATTCTTTGGCATGCATCACAATGCCTAATGTACTTTTTCATATTCTTGTGAAGAGATGGCCAATAATATCATGTCGCTAAGATTTTCCTAATTGTGCTTTTTATAGAGTAGTGTCCACCCGAGGGTTCATCATGAAAAGCCCTAAGGATATCATACACCTCATCCTTTAGGATGCACCTACGTAACACATGGTCAGGACTGCACTTAAAAAGTATACCCTTAATCCATTCAAAAAAAGAACTATGTTTCATCAATTGTTTTTTCTATTTTGAAGTGAAATGTGGAGGAACTTTCCCTGTGACCAAGTAATTGGCTATATCTGCAAACCAAGGTGATTGGACTAATATAGAAAATAATTTTTCATCAGGAAAGGTGTCTTCAACTAATTCCCCTTCATCTATGTTCTGTAATATGGACAAGAAATCTACTACAACATTAGCTTTTCCTGGTTTGTTGATTATAGTGATATCAAATTCTTGCAACAACAGTAACCAATGAATAATTCTTGCACTTACCATAGGCTTATTCATAAAATACTTAATGGTTGTGTGATCTGTGTGAATAAATATTTGATAACCTGTGATGTAATGCCTGAATTTTTTGATGGCATAAATTACTGCCAATAATTCTTTCTCAGTTGTGGTATAATTTTTCTCATCTCCTATCAAGTTCTTGCTAATGTAGTAGATGGCATAGTGTTCACCATTTTCAATTTGTCCTAATGCTGATCCAATTGCAGTATTGGAAGCATCAGCCTATCTGTGAAATGGTAATGTCCAATTAGGTCCTCTTAACATAGGTGGAGTTACTAATTTCTCTTTCAGAGCTTCAAATGATTCCTGACACCTTGCAGTCCAGGAAAATTCAAAATCTTTAGTCAATAGGGTAAACATGGGATTGGATATTGTGCTAAAGCTAGAAATAAACCTACGGTAAAAACTAATGTGTCCTAGGAAGCTTCTGACATCAGTATGAGTTTTAGGAGGAAGAAGATTCTTGATAATTTCCACCTTCTTTGGATCAACCTAGATCCCTTGAAGAGAGATGTGATGACCAAGAACTATTCCTTCATCATCATAAAACATTTTTCTAGATTCAAGGATAACTGGTATGTTTCACAATGAGTTAAAAATTTGTCAAGGTTTTCTAATGTAAATTCAAAAGTCTATCCACATACTGTGAAATCATCCATGTATATCTCAACACTATTGGTATTCAGATCAGAAAAAATTTCTAAGACCACTCACTGAAATGTTTCTGGGGCATTACACAAACCAAAAGATAAAACCCTATAGGCAAATGTTCCCCATGGATAGGTAAAGGTTATTTTATCTTGATCTTTAGGTGCAATCTAGATTTGATTATATCCACTAAATCCATCAAGAAAAAAAAAGTATTTCTTTCCAACAAGGGTATCTAACACCTGATCTATGAAAGGTAATGGAAAATGGTCTTTGTATGTTACTTTATTCAGCTCTCTATAGTCTACACATACTCTCATTTTTCCATTTTTCTTAGGAAATATAACCAATGGAGAGACCCACTAGCTATCAAAAATTGGGTAAATGAATCCTACCTCCAAAATTTTTTCAATTTCTTTCTTTACAATATCCCTTAGGGTAGGATTCAGTATTCTCTGGGGTTGTCTTACTGACTTGACTTCTTCAGTATAAATTTTGTGGGTGCATATATCAAAGTGAACTCCTGACATATATTTATAGTCCCAAGCAAAAGCATGAACATGCTTCTGCAAGACAACTATAAATTTCTCTTCCTCTTCCCTAGTAAGCCAGCTATAAATGTTCAAAAATTTGCCTGACTGGAATTCTATTTGTTTTGTATTTGGAAGGACTGAATTCACTTCTTCATACTTGGTGATTAGGGAATTAAGAGGACATAATAAGAAGTTTATGTTTCATTACTTCCTGATGGAAGCATATCCTATATGGAACAGTGAGAAGGAAAAATCAAGTGATGGTGCCACCCATGTGGTAGTGAAACAGAGTTTTCCTGTGATAGTACAGATGGTTCACCTTCAAAATTTTGGTTCTCCTCATTCCTTAACAACTGATGGATATTTACTGCTTCCTCTTCTAACCTTTGTTCATGTAGAACATTCATTAGGATATTTTCATTTTCTAAATTTTTTGTGTCTTGGAGGTCTTTTGTGTGTTCTCTTACTACCAAGGTGGCTAGTGTGGAAATAACCTCCTCTGATTCTTCATCTGAATCAGGAAACCATAACTGACCTAAAAAATTATTGGAGGGTCTTGCAGGAGGATATAGAGAGATCTGTTTTAGATCAATACCATTTGAAATAGTCATTTTTTTAGATCTACAGTCTATGAAGGCTACTGCAGTTGCAAGCCAAGGTCTTCCCAAAATGATGGGATATCCATGTGCTAAATTTCTTGGCTGTAAAACCAAAAAATCTGCAGGGAATTCCCAAGAAGAAACTTCTATAGGAACACCTTCAATGATACCTTCGAGTTTTGCAACTGACCTATCAGCCATTTCTAAAATTGTAAATGTGGGGCTGAGATGTTTGAGTTGTAATTGTTTCATTATATCCTTGGTCATGACATTTATTGCAGCTCCTAGATCTACTAAGACATTTGATATTGGTACTAAACCTATGGTAACTGTGATAACTAGACTTCCTGGGTCACTATACTTTGGAGGTACTAGTTTTCTAAATAAGAGATCAACTATATTTCCTTCAACCTAAATAGTCTTAGGAAATGCTTTCTTTTTTATTTCTGCTCTTCTAATGCACAAATCTCGGATAGTACTTTTAATCACTGGTATATCCTTAATGTATTTCAATAAGGGCAATGATATAGTTAACTTTTTAAGTTCTTTGACCAGGTATGACTCATAATTTCTGCTATGGTATTGAATCTTTCAGGATATGGAATTATCTTTGATGAAAGTAATTGTTCTGCTTGTGGTTCTATTTTTTCTTCTTATTTCTCTATTGTTGGTTTAACTAGTTCCAAAGGTTCTTGCTCTTCATTTTCCTTGATTTTAATTGGAGCAGGTTCAAGGATAACTTTTCCTGAATGAAGTTGGATGTTACTACAATCAATAACATTTATTTCAACATTTTCCTCAGCTTGACCACATAGACAAGGGATGCTGTCTCATGCTATTTGGATTAGTGACTGATTGAGCTGGAAGTTGAGGTTGTTTCACCTGTTGTGTTTGCTGTGGTTGGTTCTATTTTTCTTCAAAACTTTGATTAGGTGCAGGCATTAAATGCTGATTTTGACCTTGATTTCTTTCCTGCCTTGGATAGGACTAGTATTGCTGATTCCATTGTGGTTGATTTTACATCCAATGTGGATTAGTCATTCTGATTCCAATATGGGTTGTTTTGATTCCTTGATGGATTATTATGATTCTGATTCCAGGCTGAATTACTCCAATTTGTTTGTGGCCATTCTTGGGAATTTGTCCATTGAGGATAATTCCAAGGATGTTGGGGTGGTTTTGATTGTCCCCAAGGCATAGTCCAGGGATTATGCCCCCAATTTGTAGGAAAACGAGGGGGATTTTGGTATTGAGAGAAATTTCCCCCTTGTTTTGGTCCAACATAGTTGAGTTCCTCGATCCGATTTTCTAACATAGTTTTGAGTTGTGGTAGCAGGTGGCATTTATCAGTTGAATGCTTCTTTGAACAAATACTAAAAATGGCTGAGATAGATGTTTTATTCAAAGGATATTCCTGCAAAGCATGTTTATTTCTACATCTTGGGCAATAAATTGCCAAAGGTTCTGTGTTTTTTGCTTTTGTAGACATTTCCCCCAAAGTTGTGTTTAATTGCACTAGAATATCAGTTTTAAAATTTGCAAGTTCCTCTATTAGGTCCTTCACATTAGTGCCATTTGTACTCTTTTTTCTTCTTCCCTGCTTATTGTGAGAGTAATTCCTATAGATATCCACAATTTTCTCATTACTGAGAGTATTTACATCCCCTTTTCCCATCAAATCCAATACTTCTCTAGATTCATCTTGTAATCCTCTTAAAAATATGGTTTTACATAACTCTGGTTCTACAAGCCCACATCTCCTTTGAAAAAAGGAGAACCTATCAAGATAGTCTTCTAATGTTTCATCATCTTCCTATTTAATCCTGAATAACTCATATTTCATGTTCCTTACACGATAATACTCCTAATATTTGTCTAAAAACATAGTTTCCATTTGATCCCAAGTTCGGATGGAATTTGGCTCTAAGCTCATGAACCAGCGTAATGCTGAGTCCTTGAGTGTTGAGGGAAAAACCTTAAGTTTTTTATTTTCATTTACATAGTCATAGGTTTGACACACTACTTTGAATTCAAATAATAAATGATCAGGATCTTCAGATACAACACCTCAGAAGGTTGGAAGTACTGAAGGTGAAATGGTTTTCATGGGAGAGTTTTGTTTTGGATTCAAACGGATAGGATATTCAAATGTTCTGGAAAGTTGGCGCATATCCTGATCATCTCCTTCATTATGGACATAGCCATGTTGGCCATCTCTATCTAGATTGCCTCCCTCTACCATATTTTTATGTTCCTTAGTTAAACCTATCCAAATTTCTCTCTCAAGAGGTCTAAGATCCTCTGTTGATAATGAGTCTGATGATCCTTCTTTCTTAGAATGTTCTAATGATGATGAGACTGGTGATTTTTCTTTCTCAGAATGTTCTAATGATGGTGAGACTGGTGATTTTTCTTTCAATATTTTTGGTAATTCAAACATAGGTGATTCACCCCTTAGGCACGAATATCTCGTTAATGGAACAAGTCAGGGATCCTTTTGGGTAATTATACCCTTTTCATCCCTAGACTTACTCATTCATGTTTACTCTTAAATGACATAAATTATAGGTCAATAGTTGTTACTTTAACCAACTATTATATTCATATTTTATCTTGAATCTTCACAGCTTAGTCTAATTAATAGCTATTGGACTATTGTCACCTTCTAGTAACACAATTCCCTAGAAATGGCACAAAAATGATGCGTAGTCATTATACACATCATTAATTCTCAATGAATTTGTCAATCCAGGGTAGTGTACAAGGCTATATGCGAAAGAAGGGGTCAACAGGGTTATAACTTAGGTCAATCTGGAGCAACAGGTCTTATTGGTGAAACCGATTGTGTGGGGGATTTAGGACATTCCTATCTCTAAATTGCATAAATTAAACCTTAATATAAGTTGCAAAAATAGAAACTAATCATTAACTACAAAAATGAAATCCTAATTACAATTGCAGAATGAGACCTAATTATGTTGCAGAAATAACAGTTACAAAATTAGAAGTTTGATTATAATTGTAGAAAGAAAATCTATTTACTTTTGTAGCAATGGAAACCTAATTATAGCATAGAAATGAAACCCTGTCAAGGGTCTGTAATAGAAGGTTGTCAATCTTCTGTGCAGGGGTTGACAACAAAACATAAAATGTAGGAAATTACAAAAAATAGTAAATTCTTGAAATGATTGCAAATATCATTAGTTGTTTACAAAGGAATTAAATGACAAGTTCTACAACTCATTTTGCTGCAGTAAAATCAGAATAAAAACCTGTTGTTAGTCCTCCTCCTAGGTCTGGAAGTGGCCAACCTCCTTTTCCAAAAGAAGGTATGAGTCTCTCTCTCTCTAGATCTTACTCACACTCATTTACAAGCAATATGAAATATAAATAGTACACTTTATTGATTCAAGAACATGATTACAATAATTCTGCTGAAAACTTGTTACAAGACTGTAACAGTCACTTTTCTGATTATTGCCTATATTCTCCTATATTTCTCTCCTCTCTGCTTTCTCTATCCTCTACTAGATCAACCTAAATGGGAGCCATATTTATAAATGTCCTAAGATCTACTAACAACTAATAATATCTCAAAATATCTAATCCTATTATGCTGCAACAGTTCCTGGTTTTATCCTAGAAGAAGATCAAACTTGATCTTTCCATAAATGGTGGCTTTGGTAGGCAAGGACGGCAAATTCAGATGGAAGATATTTTCCCTTACCCTTTTCAATCTTTACTTCACTTTTTCCAGCATCATAAATCGGTCAATAAGTCAAAAAACACATTTTGTTTTCATTTCGAAGATAAGTGGCTCATTCCGAAGAGACTGCAATTCTCATTTCGAAGATCCACTCATTTTGAAGACACTATGTTTTCTTATTTCGAAGATATCTGTTCATTCCGAAGAGACTTCGGAATGAACAAATGTGTGCTCTTTAAATGATTTCCTCTGCATTTCTCATGTGGGTTATTTCTCAGGATCAGATTCCAATGGTCTTCATCTATTTCCATATGTGAATTCCATGCCTTGCCATTCATTGGCAGTCAACTGAAATTTACATGGAAAAAACCAGTTTTTGCTGCACAGTAACAGTTTACTTGCACTGTTGCCAAATTTAGGTCAAATAAATGCTTGAGACATATCAAAACATGATTAGTGAAATTCTTCTATCACCCTAAGCATATCTCATTTAGCAAGTCATAACAAAACAACATAAAACTTATACAAAAAGATGTAAAAATTAGAATATAGTTTTTCAAATACATTTTATCATGCAAATAGTTAATACACAACATATTGAATTAACTTAACTAGCATATTATATTAAACATAAGAGTTTGTAGGAAATTTCAGTGTTCAAAACATGTTATGATTAAGGCATTTCCAAGCCTCATCAATTACTAGTAAGTATTTGGGTAACATTCCCCATGAGAAAGCAAGTTGCATTCCTATGAGTGGCCAAGGTTCTATTGTTTGGAAGGTGCTAAAATTAGGAGAGAAAGTGGAAAATTAGAGACCATTTTGGAAAGTGGGTAGAGAGGATAAAGAGAATTTATCCCCCCATCTTGTTAATTTCATAATTTCCAAATATGTAACCCCTTCAAGAGAGCCTTGAGGCTAGACGTTGGATCAATATATCATATTATCTGCATACAAGGTAGATTGGGACCTTCTCTCTTATGCAACTAAAGCAATGGGAAGAGTGGCTAGTCTCAATATCTTCGAATTTGGTGTTGCTAATAAATAGGATATTAAAGCAACACCACATTACAAGAAAGAAGGAAGAGGATAGGATAGCTTGGGTTCATGGGAATTTAGGCACCTATATAGTTTGAGATGGATATAATAAATTGCTCTCTTTCCCATTGATATTGCTAGATGTTTCTTGGAATAGAATATGGTTGTCACAGGGTTGGCAAAAAATCAATTTTTTTTCCTACTAAGTTATGCATAGGAGCTTCCTCACCTATGATAACTTACAAAAGAAGGATTTTCATGATCCCTCTAAATGTATCATGTGCAATCCAAGAGGAGACAACAAATAATTTTCTCTTCCAATGTGACTTTACATTGGACTTGTAGAGCCAATGGGTGGATCTCTTCAAGGCCCATCTCAACCAATAAGTAACACTTATTAATATATGGGAGGTATGGAAATGAAGAAGGTTAAAAAATAAATCAATTTTGTTGGGTTAGTCTCTAGGTCTAAGCTTTATCTAGTGGTACATATGGTTGGAAAGAAATGCTAAAATTTTTAGAGAGGTATACACATCACTAGAGCTAGTTTGATAGAAAATATTCAACAAGGTTACAAAAACAATAAAAGCTTATGTGGGGGATAAAAAAATCTAGGAGGGAGAGAAATTACAACTAGGCATACTCATGGGCCTTGACAACCTCCACTCCTAGGCTAGAAAAAATCAACACAAATAGAGCAACCAAGGATAACCTAGGGGCAACAAGCATTAGCTTCCTTAGAAGAAACTACAAGAGGAAGGTTCTTCTATTGGGAATTTGAAGGCCTAGGAGTAACAACAAATAATGAAGTAGAGGCTTGATGAGAATAGGAAATTTAGACAGAGTGTGTGGTAGCTCAAGAATATAGTGAGTTAGATCAAATTCATTTAACAACAATTTAAGGATGCCATTCTGGTTCATGTAGGAAGAGGAAAAAATGAAATGGCTACCTTCTTGGCTAAAAAGGGAAGCAAGCATAATGTTGGTTACTTGTTGAAATATGAGAATAGGGATATTGTGAATTGGATGGAGGTGAACCAACAAGTTTTATTACTAGCCAATATAAATTTAGGCAATGAAGTGTTCTAGACCATGGTAGATGATTATGATGATTAGCCTTTGGTTTGACATCATACTACTATTTGTAGCACTCTTAGCTCTAGTTTGGAAATAGCCCCTAAAGTCATGGCAAGAGGCAGAAGCTAATTTGAGTTCTTTGGAATAATATTAATCAAAATTGTAATCAAGATAGGAATTTCTACTCTTTGGATCAACTAAGACATTTGTGGTCCAAGGAGATATTAGAGTTAGTTTTATTAGTATCTTGGGACTAGAAAAAAGTGGTAAGCCAATTATTATAACTTTGGACTTCTTAATAAAAAAAATTACCTTTTTCAAAAAATATACATTTAAACTATTAAAACTAGAACTTATCATTATTATTTTAATCAATTATTTTTAAAATAATATTTTTTAAAATTTAAATAAAACATTTTATGAAAGTTTTTGAACTACAAATGATCAAAATCCCAACCCTTCTAAACAACATTTTTTTCTTGTAATTAAAAAAAAAGTATATTGGAATCCATAACTTTTACTCTCCATCAACTATAAATTACATTATATAAAAGTATTAATCAATTATATTGAAAGTATTAAACTCTCTCCCCTCACATGTGATATGTTATGTATAGGAGGTTACAAATAAATTAAAAAGTATAAAAAATAATTTGGTATGTATATATTTATTAAAATAAAATATTTTTAGTTTCATTCCATATATATATTATCCACTAATAATTATAATTTGTTCAAGTGCAATTCTTTTGTGGCCTCCCAAATCCACATTGATAGATCTATCATTAAGTGGATTCCTCCTCCAGTTGGTTGGTTAAAACTAAATTTTGATGGTACGACAAAAGGGAATCTTGAGATGGCTGATGTTGGGGGCATTATCAGAAATGATAGGGGTCAAATAATCTTTGCTTATGCAAACAATATTGGAATTCAGTCCAACAACCTTGTAGAAGTGAGAGCCATGTACCAAGGTCTGATAATTATGCAGGAGTTAATTGTGACCACATAATTGTTGAAGGTGATTCCATGCTTGCTATCAATTGGCTCAAAGGAAATAAATCCCACCTTGGAGTGTTCACAATATGGTTAATGAATGCAAAATTTTATTGGGTAGGTATGCAAACATCATTATCTAGCACGTGTATAGAGAAGAAAATAAAACAACGAATTTAATTGCAAATAAAGGAGTTCTTGAAGAATCCCTTCGGGTTTGGCGATTTGACTTCCTAGTGGGATTCATGGAGGTAAACCATGGTGATGGAATTTGCTTACTTTGGTAATTATGATGGTCCAAGTAAGCCTATTGGACCCCAAATGAGACTCCCTTACCTCTAGCTTGGGAGTAATCACTTTTTGCATGGTATTTTGATTCCTCATGACAATTCTGAGATGCAAATCAATGTCAACTCAAGTGAGAGTTATGGTTTCCTGGTTTTTGTGGTTCCTATTTATGGTTTGCTTGTTTTGACGATTTCTCTTGTTCATTTTCTGGGTTTGCTAGGTTTGTTGGGAATTGTTAGGTTTCCCTTTTTGTCTTTTTGGATGGTTTGGCTAGGTTTTCCTGGATGCTTTTTTGTTTTGTTTGGATTTCAATGTTGATCCCAGTTGGGTTCACACTTGTTTCTCTTTGTAAAAGGTTTTGGGTCCTTTCAAAACCCCTCTATCAATAAAAAAAAATTATAATATTATAGTTTTTTTCAAATATATTATATAAATATATATTTTTACTTGAACTATATAGAAAGAAAATATTATAATTTTATAAAAGCTATTTAAAAAAACATATATTATTTATTAGTTTTTTTAAATTTTATCTATAAAATTTATTATGTTAAAGTATTAAAAAACTATTTAAAAAATATTTATTTATATTACATCATCATTAATTTAATGCAACATTTTATTCAATCTCCTTATCATTTTTATTCTGATTTTAATAAGCTAGGTGTGGCTTCTATTGAGGCCACTAGAAGCCACTCCTATTAAGAAAAACAAAACATTACGTTGTTATCAAATTAATTAAATCATATCCAACTTGTCCTTCTATCAAAAATATTTTTGGTTTGCCTTTCTATGGAAGATACTCACCATCTTCTCAAATTTCTAAGTTTTTGCAATCAACTCTTTTATTAAGAGATAAAATCTTATTCATATATTCCTATAGTTTCTTTCTGAAATTTAAAATTTTGTCAAGATTAAATTCAACACCATAAATAGTTAAAATATATGCTTGTCATCTTTCATATATATAAATATATTGTCTATAATAACCTAACATTCCTTAACACTATTTTTTTTTGAGTTTTTATTTATGCTCCTAATATTCCAATATATCATTCTTATTGCTATTTTTTATTTTTATTTCTGGGTTTAGCTCCCTTCCTTGATAACATGTGCGATATCTGCTTTTGTCTTCCTATATTATATTAGTATGCCTTTGAGCTTTTTTTCTTTTTTTCTTCTTTGGTCTTTTTCTCTTTTTTTCATTCCCACCAACACGTTCATATTCATCAATCTCTTTAATATTCTCACGTTGCTCACTATAAGACTTATCATCTATAGCTTTGTCTTACTTTAAAGGATCCAAAGTGCAAGGAATGACCTCAAAAGCACATTCTTCTTTATGTTGCCTTAAAAACACTAAAGTGGAAGGGCACTCTTTCATAGCAATTACCTTCTTATGTTGTCTTAAAAACCCTAAATTGCTAAAGAATTCCTCCATCTTCATTTTTTTTTTGTTATGCTACTCTTAAAACCTTAAAGAGCAAGGGTTAACCTCTACACCACTTTCACTTTTATTACCAAGAGGCGATTCTATACTACTTGAAAAAACTAAAGATGATTTACCTCAAATAAACTTGACACCTTCTATCGTCTTTGTTCTAGGATTTTCCTCCACATATTCTTTTGCACCTTTAATTCCTTTTGAACTTGAACTTACACATTGTACTTTTTCATCTCTTATATCTCTTACACATTGTTTCTTCTAATGGTTGACCCAAGTGAGCTATGGTGGCCTTTGTCATATGATGTATATAGGCTTTTCTTTGCCTCTTCTTTTAGAGTGGAATATCTTGGATCTGATCTTAGCTTCTATTATAGTATTTTTTCTTTGCTCCATCTTAAATTTTATCTCATAACCATTTTTTTTCTCTTTCTTCACAGTTTTCATTTTACAATCCTTTGTCATGTGTTTAGTCTCATAAAAATTGTGGCATCAAAACAAGAAATTTTCATAATCCAGTTGTTGATTCCATTCTCTTGATTTAGATTTAATCTTAATGGATTGGTAAATATTTTAAAATATTAATAGCAACTCATATTCGGATCTATATATATATATATATATATATTAAGTGGATACAAATATATATTATACATATTTATATTATACAAAATGTGAATGCAAATGCAGTTGTTATTAAAGACAATGGAGAGTTAAATTGTCGTCGTTGCAGTGGGGAGACTCCACAATGAATGAGGGTTTGCAGGAAGTGCAAACCGCGATTGCCATAACTGACGCAACTTCTAGATTCGGGAACACTTCGCCAGGGAAGAGGAATAAGGCACAAAGTCTGGATACAAAGTCACATGGGGAAGAGCATGAGAAATTGCCTTCATTTGTTTCAAACCCTCGATTAATAATGAATCGATTCCTTTGCGGCCCCCTTAAAGAAGGACATGGGAAGCGATTTATTGATGAAGGGTATGGATTCTAAAGTTTATAACTTGGGTGGGGATCTTCCGTTTTCTGGAGACCCAAATGAAAACATAGCTTTAAAACTGGATTAACTCTCTACTTTTAAAAACAAATATATAATGCTTGATCATCTCATCCTTGATAGTCAGTTTTGGTGCTGCCACCTAAATCAAACTTATTTGCTCTTTTGGTTACTCCAATTTGGACATCCATACTTTGGCATTCCAATTACTAGCTAGGACATCCTGACTTCCCATTAAAATTACCGAGTATAACTTTTCTTCTATACTGCATAATAAGACTCACTTGTAACTCACATTTCAATCTTATTATTAAAATAATATAATCTTTATATTTTATTAAAAAATCTTGCTTCACATACAATAAACATCTTAAAATTTTTATTATTAAAACACTTATAAAATTTTATATTTAAATATATTATATTATTTAAAATAAATAAAATTAGTAATGTACACACCTAAAGTACCACCTATTAACAAATAGATCTACATTGTGGAGGTAGTTTTCACGTCAAGGGCAAGAATTTGTCAAAGTTGGTTTTCACTGTCCAAGACAGGTGGTAAGACCAGGAAAGATCTAAACGCTTTGTAATCCTTTCAATTTCTCCTTAGCTTGCGCTCTAAGAGATCATATGATCTTAGGAGCCACTTGTCATGTCATAAAAAAAGTTATGTTTCGTATGTCGTCTTCAGTGATATTGTAACAGTAAAAAAGAAAGATTAAGAAATATAAGGATGTGATCTCTCAATCCCTTGTTGTGCCAGAAAAATAGCACATTTTTTTACTTGAATTAATCATAGAAATATTAAAAAAAATTAAGGTTATAAATTAGCTACAAATTATTAAATATATAAAATATATATTTGTTTTAAAGCTATGTTATAAATTCAGTATGTCAAATACTATAGAGATATATTTCACTTTCATTTTTAAATAAATAACTTTTAAAAATGATATCAATAAAACTTCATACTACTTATAAAAAACAAAACCACTTGAAATACTTTTGCAAAGTCTGGACTCCTTAGAACGGGTTGCTCAATCATCTTGTTCTTCAACGATTTGAAACTATTTTCAGCCGTCCACACAAAAATTTTCTTTTTCATACAAGAAGTCAAAGGTACACATATCGAACTGAAATCTCTGATGAATTTTCTGCAAAAACCAACTAAACCATGAAAACTCTTGACTTCTGTGGCACTTCTTGGGCTGGGCCATTATTTTATTGCAGCCACCTTTGCTGGGTCCATATTTAAGCCATCTTTGGATATCACAAATCCAAGATATGTCGATTATGACTTGAGAAATGAACATTTCTTCAAGTTTATAAACAATTTTTGTTGTTGTAAATTTTCTAAGACAACCCTCAAATGTTGCAAGTGTTCTTTTTTTGTCTTGCTGTAGACTAAGATATCATCAAGGTATACAACTACAAATTTATTGAGGAATGGTTTCAACACTTTCATCATCAATATCATGAAAGTTCTTGGTGCATTGGTCAGCCCAAATGGCATAACCAACCACTCATAAAGACCATCCTTTGTTTGAAATGTATCCTTCCACTCATCCCTTTCTCTAATTCTAATTTGGTGATACCCACACTTCAAATCTATCTTAGAAAAGAAGCTAGAACCACACAAATTATCCAATAGATTATCCATTCTCGGGATAGGGAAGCTGATAGTAATCTTGTTGATTACTCTTGAATCCATGCACATTATCCACTCACCATATTTATTTGGAGTTAGAAAAATAGGTATAGCACACGAGCTCAAACTCTCTCTTATCAACCCTATTTCCATCAAATCTTGGGTTTGCTTATTCAACTCCACTATTTGCAAAGGATCCATCCTATGGGGTGCTTGATTCGAAAAACTAGATTCTAGAATCAAATCCATTTGATGATAAATTTGTCTCATTAGTGGTAAACCAGCTGGTATATCTCCATCTACCACAATGCTCTCATAGTCCTTCAATATTGTTGTAATATCCTTGAGCACTTCTTCTTATTTTTGTTGTTCTTTGGAAAAATTTGCATAGAACACATGTGCTCCTTTTACCTTAGTAAGGAATTCCTTTTCTCCCAATACTACTAATCCACTTCTAACTTTAGTATGGGCAACCTTCAAATGTTTGAAAAAACTCTTCTTCCCATATTTGATCATTGTAACATGATTCTTCCGTCCATCATGCAGAGCACTTCGCCCATACTACCATGGCCTTCCTAGAAGTAGATGATAAGCATTCATTAGAATGACATCACACCACACTTGATCTGTGTATCCCATTATCTCAAAAGATACTTTACAACATTGATTCACCAACACTTGGTCACTCTTATTCAACCATAAAACTATGTATGGTTTTGCATGTGCAAAAGTAGGCAATGATAATTTTTCTATCATGTACATGGAAACCAAATTATCTGCATGCCGCCATCTCTAATAACATCACAAAACTTACCATTGGATTTTACCTTCATATAGAAAATGCTCTTCCTTTCCTACGGTTCAACATTCTTTTCATATGCCATGAGGAATCTTCTTATCATTAGTTGTTCACCATAACCACAAGCAGTCCCATAATATGAGTTTGTTTAATCACTCTCTTCACCTTCAACCATATTAACTTTATTTTCAATCTCCTTGTTGGATTTACACTCAGGAGACTTGCGACCCTCCTTGTCACAGTTGTAGCATGTGCCTCTGAAATTTGAAGACCTCTTTCCATCAAAATTTCTCTTACCTTTACTAGACTGGTACTTTTCCTTGGCTTGGTTTGCTTTAGAATCATCATTATTTCCTTGATTCGTATTATTACCTTTTTCCTTCCCCTTTCCTTTAGAGGATTGGGTAAACTTTATGTTAAGCTTTTATTTAGCCTTAACAACATATTTATGGACATCTTCCATTATCTTAATACTCAACATGCTTAGTTCATCTTGAATAGAGAGTTTTAAACCATTGACATACCTTGACACAACCATTTCAATAGGCTCATAGTGTCTTGTTCTGATGACTAGCCTTTGGAATTCTTTAGTGTAATCCTCTACACTATTGTCCCTTTGTCTCAAATTTTCAACTTTATTCAACAACGAGAGCTCATAGTCCTTAGGCAATAATTGTTTCTTCAATTGCTTCACCATTCTGTCCCAAGTATTGATTCTGGTTTTCCTTCAAACACTATTTTTTTTTGGACCCGCTCGAACCATAGAGAAGCATGACCATTTAGTTTTGTCATCGCCAATTTCACCCTTCTAGTCTCCTCCACACTCCTAAGGTCAAAATATTTCTCCAATTTTGATATGAAGTCTATTAGTTCTTCGGGAACAAGACTACCCTCATACGTTGGTAAGTTAAACTTGGGCTTATTTACAATCTTAGCAAAAGCATGAACAAACCTTCTCTAATCAGCATCTCCTTCTTCATCAAAATATGATGAGCTCGATTCATCCTCAATGGAATCTTCATCTTCTACTAGGGTTCTCCCTCTTCTTGTAGCAGCTTCCATAGCTATCACATGATCTTCAAGTGCCTACAATATCCTTATTATTTTTGCATTGGCAACAACTCCTCATCCATAGCATCTATGACCTCTTCCTCCTCTTGGTCTACCTCTCATTGAATATTTTTTGGTAACTTGATCTTATTCTTACAATCCTGGTCCATACTACTCCGACTCAACATCCGATATTATTACTTAACAGTAAATATTTCCCTCTAAGAATATTTCTTCAGCTAACAATTCAAAGTGACTCTATTACAACCACAAACACACAGGAAACACTCTAAGATAGACTCACTCCTAGATACTAGGGACATAATTGAATTCGACACAACAGGAATGGGTAAATTTGAATATGATACCACCTAACGTAGTTAGATAAGGGAAATGGGATAGTTAATGAACTACACAGGAATTTATTCATAAATGAGAGAAACCTTAAAAAACTTGAACAAAATTGATATATTCTATTAAATTTCCACAACCAGAAGGAAATTCCAATCACCATGAACTGGTACCAATGATCGATGGTAAAATACAGACTAGGTTCAAACACAATGTTTAGGGGAAAAATAACCCCAAGCTTACACTCAGTTCTACCTGTATTCTGACTTTGGAGTTCTATACACAATTTCAGACACTACAATTAAAAATAGAACAACTAGAGGTAGTGCAGGCTAAAACCCGAGCAATTGTAGATTGAAAGCAGAACTAGTACAAGTTGAAAATAGAACTGTCAATTGAAAATCGAACCAATCACTTGCTGAAAATAAAATTATTCCTTGAAAAAAGAACAATCACTAATTGAAAATAATCCAAATGCAGGCCCCATCATCCACCAAATGGACAATATTTTTTTTTTCTCCCTAATGCCCTACCATCTTCCCATTTCATGCACATTTCTTCATTTTTAATTCCCCCACCTTGGCTCATTTGAAAACCCCTCGAGTGTTTCCCAACTGTTTGAAAACATGTCGTCAAATTTGGCTATGCAAAGGAATAGGTGTGACACTACCAAACCCTATAGGTTTTACAGTAACTACAGTATATATACTGACATAATGATTTACACACAAAAAAAAAAAACTAAGCTAACAATACCTTGGGGACTTACATGTTGATTTTTTCTCATAGATTCCACATGAATTCCGTATAGATTCCCCTGCATCGAAATTCTATAAAAAATTTTGTGATAAAACTATTTATAATATTATATTTATTTCTTGATTTAACAAGGCTTGTTAACTCCTAATTTATTAAACATAAATAAAAAATTAAATATATACACAATTGTAATCAATGGCACTATTTAAGTAAGAAACAAATACTATATTCATATTTAATTTTATTTGATTTTTAATTATTTAAATAGGATTGAAATGACTTGCTAGTATTATAAACCATATTAATCCTAAATATATATACCCTGCTTATAAATGTTCATATGTTATAAAACTTCTATTCACCATTTCAAAAAATTTAAACAAATTTCAATGTTTTTTTTTATTTGGTTATTGTGAGAAACCCCTATGACCGACGTACAGGGGTGAGAGCTATACTTATACATAGGGAATTTAACACAAAGCCACCACACATCCACCCCCCTCACACTCACCCATGCCACGGTTTGAACTTTGAACCTCCCAACCATAACACCTCCTAAATTTGAGAGCTATACTTATAAATAGGGAATTTAACACAAAGCCACCACACATCCACCCCCCTCACACTCACCGACACCACGGTTTGAAATTTGAACCTCCCAAAAAAGAGCCAAAACTCAAACCGTTGCGCTGCACCCACAGGTGCCCAATGGTTTATTTATTATAAAAATTAAAAAATTTATTTAAAATTTTAAATTATTATAATCAAATGTTATAAGTTCAGTTGATTACAAATATAGATTTTCAATTTGAAAAACCTATATAATACTATTATGTGGTGATTTGTTTTCCAAAGATCTAAAATTATTTCAATCTAATATAACTTTTGTTTAACAACCCATATATATATATCATCAATTTTTAAAAAAACAACCCAAATATATATCATTATTTTTTTTAATATGATATACATTTGCCTAGACATGAAACCATATTTTTTTTATTAAATATTAAAGAGATTTAAATTCTTAACCTCCCCACCTCTTCAAAATAAATACCCAACTCATTATTTCAACTATTTTTTATAAATATGAAAACTCTTACTTCCTAAATTTGTACACTAAGTCTTATCACAATCAACACTCCAATTTTATTCCATAATACTAATACAAATCAACTAACTAAAATAAAATCGAAATACAGTCTAAAGTTTTTTTTAATTTGTTGAAGTAATGTAAATAAATGAGACATATCAAATGACATTAGCTCAAACTATTAAATTCCTAATGTTAAAGGAGATCCAAGTTCAAATATTGCTAAGGGATACAAGGATAATATCCAAGCTTTGTTGATACTTGCAAAATCACCACATAAGCTTTGTTTCAATTCCTAATAAAGATAAAAATTTAAATATATACATAATTGTAATCAATGACTTTTATTTAAGTAAAACAAATACTATATTTATATGATTTTTAATTATTTACATAGGATTGAAATGACTTAGTAGTATTAGGAACCATCTTAATCCTATGGGTGAACAAAAGTTTCTAGTGCAATGTTAGGGTTGAGCAATGCAAATTTGTAGCGAAGGTGAATGATGAAGGCAAACAACAATGCTAGGGTTGAGCAGTGCAAACTTTCTAGTTTAGCAAAGGTGAACGATGAAGGCAAACAACAGTGCTAGGGCTGATCAGTGTTAGGGTTGACAACAAACAACAGTGCAACAAAGGCCAAAAGAGAAGGTGAACAACAATGCTAGGACTGAGCAGTACAAGCAATGATGCTAGGACTGAGCAGTGTGAATAATAGTGCAACGAAGATGAATTATGAAGGTGAACAACAGTTCTAGGATTGAGTAATACAAAAAACAATGAAATAGGGTTAGGGCTAAGATATCACATATCACAATGGACCCTAGCAAAATTGGTGAAGGTGATAAGGTGGTGGAGTAGAGTGACCAAACGTCTGATATCAAGGAAGGTGGTAGTGCAGGTGGGGGGGAGTATTGATAGGCTAAAGGATGGAGGGAAAGCTAGCGATGTTCACGATGGTGGTAGGCTCAATGGCAAGGAGGTAGGAGTGGCCATCGAGGGGTAAGTTGGAGAAAGCAAAAAATGTAGGTCTAAAGGTTTTGGAGTGTCTAGTGTTCCCAGGAGTGGATCTCCAAGGCTCGACCACCCTTTTGACCTAGGTGAGTCCTCTTTTGCCATGGTTATCACTAGATATTTTTGTCCTCATTTTTCAAATTCTCTTTTCAACCTTTCTTCGGTTAGCAATACTTTGGTTATTCTAGATGAACTGTTGGCTGCAACCATGGAGGAAGGTTCTTGGAATATGGTCGATAAGTTCCAAGGTAGAAAACCAAACCTAGATGTTATTTTATGCTAGGCCTCTCTAAAGTGGAATTCTTAGGGTTCACTCGATATTTTTGTATTTTCCAATGCTTTCTTCCTCAACAAGCTAAACTGTGAGGAGGGCTCTAAACACATCTTAATAGGGGGTCCATGGTTCTTTGGTAGAAGAGGGCTCTTTTTGCACAAATGGAGTTTGAAATTTAACCCCAAGACTCAAAAGGTGAATCTGGCCCCTCTCTGGATGAGACTCGAATTTACCCATCCTTGGAAGGAAGACATTCTAAGGGGCATAGCCAAAGCTATTGAGGAATTGGTTTTAATTGATTCGGCTACCAGAGAAAAAAATAGGATGATTTTTACTATCATGTGCATTATGGTTGATCCAGAGGCTGAGCTACCAAATCATATAGAACTTATTTCTAGTCAGGGTCCTTGGCATTAGCCAATCATTTATGAAAATAGATCCACTAAATTTTTTATTACAAGGAATTTGACAACCCTTCGGGGTTGTGCATGCGCAAATATCTAAGAGGTGAAAACTTAAGAAAAATCTAGAAAAAAAATCTAGTTGATTTAAGTCAAGATCAAGTGGTCCGTGAGGAGAGAACCCAACGTGAATCCTTAGTATTGGATGAACCAAAGATGGGTGAAAGGATTGTGGATCATATTCCTTTTGTGGATGTTTAATGAGATAGGTACAACGATAGTCCAAGCAATGGAACAAGGCCCAAACATGAATCTTGATTAAGTAAATTTGAAAGACCTAGTCACGAAAACTCTCATTCCTTTGGATTTTTCACAAAACTCCTATCAATGTCTAACATATGAAGAGCCAATTTTAGAGGAAATTAGCTTCAATCAGAAGCCCACTGAAGTTGCAACCCCTAAGTATGAGTCTCCAACTTTGCTTGAGTTAAAACATTCTTCATGCTTTGGTGAGGGTTCTTTAGGAGCATCCAAATCTAGACTAAAGAGAAATAAAGAGCCCTAATAAACTAAAACTAGAAAAGCAGTAATTGCATAATCAAAGGAAGAAGATAGTAGGTTCACACATTACACAATATTTATCTAGAAATCCTCAACTGGGAAAACCAACATAGTATTATCTTATTATTTTATTAACTTGATCGTCTCCAATACAATAATATTCTCCTTCCATCTCTCCTCAAACCCTAATGCAAGTGAGATATATAACAAAGGCACATGCACAGATTTTACAAAATCATGGGAAAAAAAGTAAGGGTTCAATTATAGTAACCCTAAAAGCCCATATGGGTCTAAAAATAACTTGAAACTCTAAAAATTTGGTCAGGGGCTATTGTCCTTGGACCCCTACATTTTGAAGGGCTATCGTCCTTGAACCCCTATTCAGGGCTCGACCCGGCCACGAACCCCGACGAGTATATTGTACACAATGTTCAGTACCTTTTAGTGTTAACCCTGCATGAATAACATGGAAAATATTCAACATATTTCCAATATTATCCCACTTGTTGAATACTTTCCATAATGGCTAACAACTGCCATTGTCAACTATCAAGGGCAACCATGCCCATGGATCTTCTACACCAAGAAAATTTTTGAGCAGGTACAAATTTTGTTAATGAATTAGTAGTATTCTTCTCTGTATCAACTTTCTCCAATATCACTTGGTTCTCTTCAATCATATCTCTCAAAAAATAGTACTTTATATCAAATATGTTTTTATAAATCACGAAAAAAAAGATTATTTGCCAAAAATATTGCACTCTGACTATTAGTGTTAATTATCACAACCTTTTATTTAATACCAATTGTTGAACACAACCTTTGTAGCCACACTGCTTCTTTACTATATGAGTTGTTGTAATGTACTCTAATTTTGTAGTGGATAAAGTAATAACTGATTGATTTTTACTCATCCAACTTACCCCTCAAAACAACCTAAACACATAAGAACCTGTGGATCTTATATTGTCAAGATCTCCAGCCCAATCAGCATCCACAAAACCTTGTAGATTTACAATATTATTACCTTTAGAATTTTCTCCATAAGAGATGGCATAATCTGTAGTTACATGCAAGTATCTGAAGATCCTATTTATAGCAGTCCAATGTTCCTTTCCTGGATTTAACATATATCTGCTAACTACTCCCACTGCATATGTGCAATATCAGGTCTAGTACAAACCATTGCATGCATCAAACTTACCACAACATTAGCATAAGGAACATGATGCATTTCTTCAATTTTCTCATTGATTTTGGCATACTATTTAGTAGATAACTTTTGGCCAATCAGATATGGAGTACATATTGGTTTACAATCATGCATTCTAAATTTCCGTAGTATCAAATCAACATATTTCCTTTGATTAAACCATAAATTTCTGTTTGCATGATCCCATATTATTTCCATACCCAAAATACATTTTGCAGACCCAAATCCTTCATGTCAAATTTAGAATATAACTGAGATTTGAGTAACTCTATCATATCCTTACTGTTACCAATTAACATGTCATCCATATACAATACAATGATAACAAAATTTTCACCTTCCTTTTTAAAAAATACACATGGATATGATTTACTTTTTCCAATACCAAGTATCAAAACAAACCTGTCAAATTTTTGATTCCACATCCTTGGAGACTGCTTCAACCCATAAAGAGACTTCCTAAAATTGCATACCAAGTCCTCCTTACCTTTTACCTTAAAGAATTCTAGTTGTGATATATATCTTCATCGAGGTCACCATGTAGAAAAGTTGTATTTACATCCATATGTTTTATTTTAAAATCAAAAGCAGTAGAAATAGCCAAAAAAAATATGATTGAAGTTAATTTAGCCATAGGGGAAAAAATATCACCAAAGTCAATTCCCTCAACCTCAAAAAATCCTTTTGCTATCAAGAATGCTATCAAGAAAGCCTTGTACTTCGCCAACTTTCCTTCTACATTATATTTCTTATTGAATAACCACTTACAACCAACAGGTTTTCTTCCAAGAGGTAATTTTACCAAGTTCCATGTATTATTTTTATCCAAGGACTCCATTTATTCTTACATAGCCCTTTTCCAAGACTTATTCTCACTTGATTGAAGTGCCTCCTTTACAGTCTTGAGTTCTTCATCAGTAACTAATAAATTAAATTTAGAATAAAAAATTTATGGACTATGCCTATCTTGAAGTCTTCTCTCTCGATCTGATCTCCTCAAAATTGGAGTTCTAGATTTTGCATCTTCAACTTCCACCTCACCTTCTTCCTCTAAAAATTCCTCTTCAGACTCTCTTTGTAATTCAGGTTCTACCATTGGTTCTTCCTCTTGTTTTAATTTTACCTTCTCTATTTCTATTTATTTGCTTGGTTGCATTTCCTATTTTAAAACCCCTTTTATTTCTTTAAATATCACATTACGACTGTAAACAATCTTCTATATTTCTAGGTTCCACAACTTATATCCTTTAACACTAGTACTATAACCCACAAATATGCATTTTTTAGATTTATAGTCTAGCTTAGTCCTTTTATATTTTGGGACATACATATAAGCATAAAAACCAAAAACCCTTAGATTTCTGAGAGAGGGTTTCTTACCAGTCCATAATTCCTATGGAGTCTTGTCCACCAAAGTTGAGGTAGGAGATCTATTGATGAGATAACAAGTTGTTAACACAGCTTATTTCCAGAACTTCTTTTCTAACCCTGCATCACTTAGCATACTTATAACCTTATCCATTAATGTTATGTACATTCATTCTGCAATCCCATTCTGTTGTGGAGTATACAAGGTTGTTCTCTACCTTTCAATTCCATAGTCCTTGCCAAACTACTCAAATTCATTAGAGCAATACTCACCACGATTATCACTTCTTAAAACATTTATCTTTTTCTCTATCTTATTTTCTACAAAATCCTTAAACTCTTTAAATTTATTAAAAACCTCATATTTGTTATGTGGAAAATATACCATGTCTTTATTGATAAGTCATCTATAAATGTAACAAAATAGATAGATTTATCTAATGATGGTACTTTTGCATGTCCAAACACATCACTGTGAACTAGATGTATATTTCCTTCAGACCTTGTAGCACTACTTAGAAACTTGACTCTAGGTTATTTCTCGAAAAAACAGTGCTCACAAAAATCAAAATTTAATGGGAAATCAAAAATTCCTTCAACCATACCTTTTATTTTCAATGTTTGAAGTCCTTTCTCACCAATGTGCCCCATGCGTTGATGCCACAACATTGTCTTCTCTATAGGAATACTCGAAGCCATTTCAATCGTATTATTTTCCTATACCACTAAAGTGTTATTGTAATTAATACTTACAGTGCTAGCCTCAATTCTGAGCAAATATCTAGTGTGAACTCCCCTTTCCAACACCATGGATCCATGAACCATATTGCAGCTATCCTTATTGAATACCACATTCACACTTGCATCATTCATATTACTCAAAAATATCATATTCCTTGCCAAACCTAGAATATGCAACACACCGGGAAGGGTTTTAATTCTTCCATATTTTAGCCTCAACTTGACTCTTCCTTGACCTATTATTTTATATGTCGAATTGTCTCCCAAGAAGACTTTACCTTCATCTATATTTTCATATTCACTGAACCCCTCCCTATGAGGAGTCATATGAAAAGAATCACCTGAGTCAATCAACCATGAGTCAAGGCATTCACTTGAGCATGATATAGCCAAGAATAAGTCCCTTGAATCTTCATTTGTGGCCTTCATTTCTGTAGAAGTTTCTTTTAATTTAATCTGCAATCTCTTTTATAATGCCTTGCTTTACCACAATTCCAGCATTTCCTCTTTTTTGGGGTAACAAATTTACCCCTAGATTTTGATTTCTTTTCTCCTAATTTATTTTTGCTTCTTTCTTGAGAATGACCTCTCAAAAACAAGGCTTCCTTTTGATGATAATCCTTAGAATATTTTTGTCTCATCTCCTCAGATAGCAAAGTTCCTACTATATTTTCTACTTTCAACGTAGATGTAGTATTGGTGATAGCCATAACAAGGTTATCCCATGAATCAGGTAATAAACAAAGTAAAATAATACATTTTTCTTCTTCATCTATTTTTACTTCTACAGAGGTTAGTTGACTTACCACAATGTTAAAAGCATTCAAATATTCAACCACAGAGTCACCATCATTCATTCGAAGTGAATACAATTTTGTTTTGAGAAAGAGTTTATTTACCAGTGACTTTGTATGATAGAATGTTCTCAGCTTCTCTCATAAAAACTTTGTCATAGCCTTTGTAGATACATTCAATAATACTAAATCAGATAAGCAAAATCTTATAGATCTCCTTGCCTTCCTATCGATTTTTAGCCAATCCTCATCTATCATTGATGTTGGTTTTGTTCCCAACATCGTAATCCACTGATCTCTATCAACCAACAGATCCTCCATCTTGAGTTTCCACAACTCAAAATTGTGTCCATTAAATTTCTAAATCTCTATCCATGTGCTTCCCATATTTCTTATTTTCTTGGATCATTTCACGTACGGATCCCACTCAAGAATTAATTTATCACAGGGTTGAAACCCTTATTCCTCGAACAAAGCTAAAACCTAGCTCTGATACCAAATGAAAAAAAATAAAGAGCCCCAATAAACTAAAACTAGAAAAGCAGTAATTGCAAAATCAAAGGAAGAAGATAGAAGATTCACACATTACACTATATTTATCCCGAAAACACTCAACCAGGAAAACCAACACAATATTATCTTATTATTGCATTAACTTGACCATCTACAATACAATAATATTCTCCTTCTGTATCTCCTTAAACCCTAATGCAAATGCAATATATATAACAAAGGCAAAAAATCAAGGGTTCAAATATAGTAACCCACAACTCCTCCTCTGCCAGGAGTATGATGGGAATGAAAAATCTTACTTGTTGACCATATAAAGGTACATGTACTATAAAAAAAGAAGTCAACAATAATAACTTCTTGCAAACATAGAAAATCCAAACTACCATGCAAGCGAGCAACATTCTGAATCTCTCTACAAACCTAATATTTTTGGATTAGGTCCGTCAATCCTCTTACATTCCAGGAAAAAAAAATCATTGAGAATGACCGAGTTTCATTCCCTAGGGTTACATATTTACATAAATATACCGAAAATGCACCTAAACCATTATGCGATAATAAGGGACATGCACCTAAACCATTGTGTGAGAACATGATCACGTGAACCGTCATAAATATTAACTTTGCATTTTGTTTTTGAATGAATGTCATTGATTTTGATGTCACTAAAGCCACTTGGAATTGCTATATCATTTAATTTTTTAGCTAAACTATTGATTACAACAGCCAAAGTGATCATTTACTCCATTAAATTGAAAGCCATTGGTGACCAAGGAGAGGGGAAAGACCTTTGTTGTTTTATATAGTTGTTTTACTCCAAGTTTATGTTGCAACTGAATGTAACGCGGAGAAGGAAATGACTTTGAGAAGATGCACAGTTGTAGCCTACTTGGTAGTTTTGTACCTACATGTACTTATTTGACATGTGTTTATATGATGCCTACACTTTGAGACTCACCATGTGTATCTTTATGTTTATGCTTTTATGTTTATGTGATGCAATATTATGATTTTATGATGTGATATGATGTGATGTGATGCTTTAGATGTTATGATCTAGATGTTTTACCAAGGGTTGACACCCCCGAACGACTCCTTTTTGGAGGGCTACCACCCCTGAATTGCTATTTGAGGCCCGATCCAGCCTCGAACCCTGACGAGTATATCGTACACAACATCTAATACCTTTTAGTGTTAGCCCCACCTAAATAACATGGAAAATATTCAACATATTTCCAATACCCTCCCACTTGTGGAATACTTTCCATAGGGGCTAACAACTGTCATTGTCAACTTTCAAGGGCAACCATGCCCATGGATCTTCTACACCAAGAAATTTTTCGAGTAGGTACAACTTTGGTCCATGAATCAGTAGTACTCTTATATGTATCAAATGTTTCCAATATCACTCAGTTCTCCTCAACCATATCTCTCACAAAATGACACTTTATATCAATATGTTTTGACCGATCTGAAAACCAGGATTATTTGCCCAAAATATTGCATTCTAATTTTCACTGTTAATTCTCACAACCTTCTATTTAATACCAACTATTGAACACAACCTTTTTAGCCACACTACTTCTTTACTACTATGAGTTGTTGCAATCTAATCTTCTTCTGTAGTGGATAAAGCAACAATTGATTGCTTTTTACTCATCCAAATTAATACCCCTCCAAACAACTTGAACACATAAGCACCTATAGATCTTCTCTTTTCAAGATCTCCAGCCCAATAATCATCCACAAATCCTTGTATATTTACAATATTATTACCTTCAAAATTTCCTCCATAACAAATGGCTTAATCTGTAGTTCCACACAAGTATCTAAAGATTCTCTTTATAGCAGTCCAATGTTCCTTTCATGGATTTGACATATATCTACTAAATACTCCCACTCCATGTGCAATATTAGGTCTAGTATATACCATAGCATACATCAAACTACCCACAACACTATAATAAGGTGGTACTGAAACTAAATAGTGCGAAAGGAGGAATCATTTTTATATTGAATCACTTTTTGATTGTAATGTAGAAAACCCACAATAGACTTAATTAATATATTTTTTCGATGATGCCTTATTATCATATTTGGATTGCATTTAAATACCTAGTCTAATGGTTGTAAGAGTGAAGGGTTGTGACCCTAAAATATAATTGTATTTAATTAATATTTGCATGTAATTTTTTCGTAGTTTCCAATCATCACTTCAAAGTTATTGCAAGGGTATATAAAACAATTTGCTTGTTTAGCCACCTTTGGATCGATAAAATTGTGCGTGCTACCAGAATCTAGGAGCACGGTAAGGTTTTTTTTCTTAAAATACCCTTTAAATCGCATTGTTTGAGGGGCAAAAAATTTGGCAAGGGCGTTGAAGGAAACCTTTGGTGCATTTTATTCATCACTTTCAAGTGTGTTGGATAATACCTCTACTTCGAGTTTAGGTTCCTCTTTAGTAGAACTCCCTTCCACTGTGGCATCTAGAATATATAATTTCCGTGAGGCACATTTATGGTTTCTGTCAAATTTCTCATCGTAATGGTAGAAAAGACCCTTAGCTTGTATTTCCTTCATTTCATAGAAACTCAGATGCTTAATTGGTAACGCGAGGTTAATTTTGGGGGTTGTGTAGGAGTTTTGGGTTCATCCATTTTGCATTGGTTTGGGGTTGGTATAAGTGTTTGATGGTTTCCCCCAAGTTGGTTTTGTGAACCGATTTCGTGCCTTGATTTTGTCCTCCGCTAATTTTGCCAAGCCGATGGTCTCTAAATCTCTATCCATGTGCTTCCCATATTTCTTCTTTTCTTGGATCATTTCACGTACGGCTCCCACTCAAGAATTAATTTATCACAGGGCTGAAACCCTTATTCCTCGAACAAAGCTAAAACCTAGCTCTGATACCAAATGAAAAAAATAAAGAGCCTCAATAAACTAAAACTAGAAAAGCAGTAATTACAAAATAAAAGGAAGAAGATAGCAGATTCACACATTACACTATATTTATCCCGAAAACCCTCAACCAGGAAAACCAACACAATATTATCTTATTATTGCATTAACTTGACCATCTCCAATACAATAATATTCTCCTTTTGTCTCTCCTTAAACCCTAATGCAAATGCGATATATATAACAAAGGCAAAAAATCAAGGGTTCAAATATAGTAACCCACAACTCCTCCTCTGCCAGGAGTATGATGGGAATGAAAAAACTTACTTGTTGACCATAGAAAGGTACATGTACTATAAAAAATGAATTCAACAATAATAACTTCTTGCAAACATAGAAAATCCAAACTACCATGCAAGCGAGCAACATTCTAAATCTCTCTACAAACCTAATATTTTTGGATTAGGTCCGTCAATCCTCTTACATTTTAGAACAAAAAAATCATTGAGGATGACCGAGTTTCATTCCCTAGGGTTACATATTTACATAAATATACCGAAAATGCACCTAAACCATTATGCGATAATAAGGGACATGCACCTAAACCATTGTGTGAGAACATGATCACGTGAACCGTCATAAATATTAACTTTGCATTTTGTTTTTGAATGAATGTCATTGATTTTGATGTCACTAAAGCCACTTGGAATTGCTATATCATTTAATTTTTTAGCTAAACTATTGATTACAACAGCCAAAGTGATCATTTACTCCATTAAATTGAAAGCCATTGGTGACCAAGGAGAGGGGAAAGACCTTTGTTGTTTTATATAGTTGTTTTACTCCAAGTTTCTGTTGCAACTGAATGTAACGCGAAGAAGAAAATGACTTTGAGAAGATGCACAGTTGTAGCCTACTTGGTAGTTTTGTACCTACATGTACTTATTTGACATGTGTTTATATGAGGCCTACACTTTGAGACTCACCATGTGTATCTTTATGTTTATGATTTTATGTTTATGTGATGCAGTATTATGATTTTATGATGTAATATGATGTGATGTGATGCTTTAGATGTTATGATCTAGATGTTTTACCAAGTGTTGACACCCCTGAACGACTCCTTTTTGGAGGGCTACCACCCCTGAATTGCTATTTGAGGCCCGATCCAGCCTCGAACCCTGACGAGTATATCGTACACAACATCTAATACCTTTTAGTGTTAGCCCCACCTAAATAACATGGAAAATATTCAACATATTTCCAATACTCTCCCACTTGTGGAATACTTTCCATAGGGGCTAACAACTGTCATTGTCAACTTTCAAGGGCAACCATGCCCATGGATCTTCTACACCAAGAAATGTTTCAAGTAGGTACAACTTTGGTCCATGAATCAGTAGTACTCTTATATGTATCAAATGTTTCCAATATCACTCAGTTCTCCTCAACCATATCTCTCACAAAATGACACTTTATATCAATATGTTTTGACCGATCATGAAAACCAGGATTATTTGCCCAAAATATTGCATTCTAATTTTCACTGTTAATTCTCACAACCTTCTATTTAATACCAACTATTGAACACAACCTTTTTAGCCACACTACTTCTTTACTACTATGAGTTGTTGCAATCTAATCTTCTTCTGTAGTGGATAAAGCAACAATTGATTGCTTTTTACTCATCCAAATTAATACCCCTCCAAACAACTTGAACACATAAGCACCGATAGATCTTCTCTTGTCAAGATCTCCAGCCCAATAATCATCCACAAATCCTTGTATATTTACAATATTATTACCTTCAAAATTTCCTCCATAACAAATGGCTTAATCTGTAGTTCCACACAAGTATCTAAAGATTCTCTTTATAGCAGTCCAATGTTCCTTTCATGGATTTGACATATATCTACTAAATACTCCCACTCCATGTGCAATATTAGGTCTAGTATATACTATAGCATACATCAAACTACCCACAACACTATAATAAGGTGGTACGAAACTAAATAGTGCGAAAGGAGGAATCATTTTTATATTGAATCACTTTTTGATTGTAATGTAGAAAACCCACAATAGACTTAATTAATATATTTTTTCGATGATGCCTTATTATCATATTTGGATTGCATTTAAATACCTAGTCTAATGGTTGTAAGAGTGAAGGGTTGTGACCCTAAAATATAATTGTATTTAATTAATATTTGCATATAATTTTTTCGTAGTTTCCAATCATCACTTCAAAGTTATTGCAAGGGTATATAAAACAATTTGCTTGTTTAGCCACCTTTGGATCGATAAAATTGTGCGTGCTACCGGAATCTAGGAGCACGGTAAGGTTTTTTTTCTTAAAATACCCTTTAAATCGCATTGTTTGAGGTGCAGAAAATCTGGCAAGGGCGTTGAAGGAAACCTTTGGTGCATTTTCTTCATCACTTTCAAGTGTGCTGGATAATACCTCTACTTCGAGTTTAGGTTCCTCTTTAGTAGAACTCCCTTCCACTGTGGCATCTAGAATATATAATTTCCGTGAGGCACATTTATGGTTTCTGTCAAATTTCTCATCGTAATGGTAGCAAAGACCCTTAGCTTGTATTTCCTTCATTTCATCGAAACTCAGATGCTTAATTGGTAGCGCGAGGTTAATTTTGGGGGTTGTGTAGGAGTTTGGGGTTCATCCATTTTGCATTGGTTTGGGGTTGGTATAAGTGTTTGATGGTTTCCCCCAAGTTGGTTTTGTGAACCGATTTCGTGCCTTGATTTTGTCCTCCGCTAATTTTGCCAAGTCGATGGTCTCTAACATGTTTTTAGGGTTATACATTTGCACCTCTATTAAAATTTCTTCTTTTAATCCACTGAAAAAACATTCTTGAAAGAAGGCAACGTCTAATCCGGATGTTCGATTAGATAGCCTTTCAAATTCTGCTTGGTATTCGCTTATCGAAGTGGTTTGGCATAATTTAGTGAGGGCCCCTGTAAAGCTTTGAAACTTGCTAGGGCTGAATTGCACTAATATATTCTATGTAAAGGTTGACCACGTCGGAGTGCCGTTAGTTTTCTCGAACCATTGGTACCATTGGATGGCATCGTTTTCCAAGTGGAAGGAGGCGATATGCACTTTTTGCATTTCTAAAATTAGATTTAGTGAGAAATAATGCTCTGCTCGGTAGATCCAGTTTGTATGGTCTCCTCCTTCAAATTTTGGGAACTAATTTGGTCATCCGTGGTAGAATGGAAGTTTGTGGAACTCCTAACATCGCTCGGTTTGATGACCCGTTGTTGGTTGAATTTGCATGTGGTGTTGCCTGATTTTGACCGATGGCATCAATTTTAACATCCATTGCAAATATTTTCTCAAAGATTTCTCTTGTGTTATGGGTATTCTCCTCTCTTTCCTATTGAACTTCTTCAGCGAGCCTTTCGTGTTTCTCATGAATGGAATCCAGTGATCGTCATCCTTTAGCCATTGCGGTTGGTGTAGGTAACGATCAATATGACTTGGTACAGGTGAGCAAAACATAAAAAATAAAAAAATTGGTGGGCAATGCCCTATCAACTTTTTGAATTTGGTGCTCTCTATTATTTAACAGGTAGCTTGTAGAGGCGTTAGGGTCGAGAGCGCACAACGGTCGACAGGGCGGCAGTCGGAAGGCCGACTGACAGGGCGACAGGCGGAAAGGCAGACTAGTAGGGCGACAATAGGTGAAAGGTCGAGCAATTTGGGTGTAAGCCAAATTAATTCGTACCTTTAGGAGAAGGTTTAATTTTCTACAAGGATTATGACATGGATCCGTGAAGCATAAATGTTGTTTGCATCCTCGCGAATGTGGACTAGCTGAAATGTGTTGTGGGAAAAAAAAAATTATGGTGAATTTGCTCCTTGATCTAGCTCTAATCCAGATGGTATGAAACTAAATAGTGCGGAAGGAGGAATCATTTTTATATTGAATTGATTTTTGATTATAAGGTATAAAACCCACAATAGACTTAATTAATATATTTTTTCGATGATGCCTTATTATCATATTTGGATTGCATTTAAATACCTAGTCTAATGATTATAAGAGTGAAGGGTTGTGACCCTAAAATATAATTAATAAATAATATAAGTATTAGGGTATGTTAGGAGGGTCCTAACATAAGGAACATGATGCATTTATTCAATTTTCTCATCTATTTTGGGACACTATTCAGTAGATAACTTTTGAACAATCAGATATGGAGTACATATTGGTTTACAATCATGTATTCTAAAATTTTGTAGTATCAAATCAACATATTTACTTTGATTTAACCATAACTTTCTATTTTCACGATCCATTATTATTTCCATACCCAAAATAGATTTTGTAGCATCCAAATCCTTCATGTCAAATTTAGAAGATAACTAAGATTTGAATAACTCTATCATATCTTTATTGTTACCAATTAACAACATGTCATCCACATACAATACAATGATAACAAAATTTTCACCTTCCTTTTTAAAATATACACATGGATATGCTTTGCTTTTTTCAAGCCCAAGTTTCAAAACAAACCTGTCAAATTTTTTATTCCACATCCTTGGAGACTACTTCAACCCATAAAGAGACTTCTTCAACTTGCATACCAAGTCCTCCTTACCTTTTACCTTAAAGCATTCTGGTTGTGACACACACACACACACACACACACACATATATATATATATATATATATATATATATATATATATCAAGGTCACCATGTAGAAAATTTGTCTTTACATCCATCTGTTCCATCTCAAAATCAAAAGCAGTAGAAATAGCCAACACAAATCTGATTGAAGTTAGTTTAGCCATAGGGGAAAAAATCTCACCAAAGTCAATTTCCTCAACCTGAGAAAATCATTTTGCTACCAAGAGAGCCTTGTACTTCTCCAAATTTCCTTCTACATTGTACTTCTTCTTGAATAACCACTTACAACCAATAGGTTTTCTACCAGGAGGTAATTTCACCAAGTCCCATGTCTTATTTTTATCCAAGGACTCCATTTCTTCTTCCATAGCTCTTTTCCAAGACTTATTCTCACTTGACTGAAGTGCCTCCTTTATAGTCTTGGGTTCTTCATCAGTAAATGATAAATTAAATGTAGAATAAAAATTTTATGGACTATACCTATCTGGAAGTCTTCTCTCTCGATCTAATCCCCTCAAAATTGGAGTTCTAGATTCTGCATCTTCAGCTTCCACCTCACCTTATTCCTCTAAATATTCCTCTTCAGACTCTCTCTGTAATTTAAGTTTTACCACTGGTTCTTCCTCCTGTTCCAATTTTACCTACACTATTTTTGGTTATTTTCTTGGTTGCATTTTTTGTTTTAAAACCCCTTTTGTTTCTCTAAATATCACATTACAACTGTAAACAACCTTCTGTATTTATGGGTTTCCACAACTTATATCCTTTAACACTAGTACTATAACCCACAAATATGCATTTTTTAGATTTATAGTCTAGCTTAGTCCTTTTCTCTTTTGGGACATACATATAAGAATCACAACCAAAAACCTTTAGATGTCTGAGAGAGGGTTTCTTACCATTCTATTCTTCCTATGGAGTCTTGTCCACCAAAGATGAGGTAGGAGATCTATTGATGAGATAACAAGTTGTTAACACAACTTCTATCCAGAACTTATTTTCTAACCCTACACCACTTAGCATGCTTCTAGCCTTATCCATCAATGTCTTGTTCATCCATTTTGCAACCCCATTCTATTGTGGAGTATACAAAGTTGTTCTATACCTTTCTATTCCACAGTTCTTGCCAAACTACTCAAATTTATTAGAGCAATACTCACCACCATTATCACTTCTCAAAACCTTTATTGTTTTTTTTTCTATTTGATTTTCTGTTAGAACCTTAAACTCTTTAAATTTATTAAAAACCTCAAATTTATTCCGTATAAAATATACCCATGTCTTTCTTGAGAAGTCATCTATAAATGTAACAAAATAGATAGATTTACCTAATGATGGTACTTTTGTAGGTCCAAACACATCACTGTGAACTAGATGTAGAATTCCTTTAGACCTTGTAGCACTACTTGGAAACTTGACTCTAGTTTATTTCTCAAAAGCACAGTGCTCACAAAAATCAAAATTTAATGGGCAATCAAAAATTCCTTCAGCCATACCTTTCATTTTCAATGTTTGAAGTCCTTTCTCACCAATGTGCCCCATACGTTGATGCCACAACATTGTCTTCTCTATAGGAATACTCAAAACCATTTCAATCATATTATTTTTTTGTACCACTGAAGAGTTATTACAATTAATACTAACAGTGCTAGCCTCAAGTCTGAACAAAGTTCCAGTGCAAACTCCCCTTGCCAACACCATGAATCCATGAACCATATTGCAACTATCCTTATCGAATACTTCATGCATATTCATCTTACTGTACGTTCCTTGCCTATAGTTTATAAAAAACATTGGGGGGGGTTTTTATTTTTTCCTTTTTTTTTCTCCATTTTGCTTTTTTTTTGGCTTTTTTTTTTTTTTTTTAATTTCCCCCAAAGACTTTACCTCCATATATATTTTCATATTCACTAAACCCCTCCCTATGAGGAGTCATATGAAAAGAAGCATATGAGTCAATAAACCATGAGTCATGGCATTCACTTGAGAATGCTACAACCAAGAATAAGTCCCCTAAATATTTATTTGTGGTCTTCATTTTTGTAGAAGTTCCTTCATTAGATGATCGATTATTATCAGCATTTTTAGATCTACAATCTCTTTTATAATGCCCTACTTTACCACAATTCCAACATTTTTTGGGCAACAAATTTACCCCTAGATTTTGATTTCTTTTCTCCTGATTTCTTTTCTCCTAATTTATTTTTGCTTCTTTCTTGAGAACAACCTCTCACAAACAAGGCTTCCTTTTGATGATAATCCTCAGAAGATTTTTGTCTCATCTCTTTAGATAGCAAAGTTTCTACTATATCCTCTACATTCAATATATATGTAGTATTGGTGATAGCCATAACAAGGTTATTCCATGAATCAAGTAATGAATAAAGTAAAGTAATAAATATTTCTTCATCCATTTTTACTTTTAAAGAGGTTAATTGATTTACCACAGTGTTAAAAGCATTCAAATGTTCAGCCATAGAGTCACCATCATTCATTCAAAGTGAATACAATTTCTTTTTGAGAAATTTTATTTACCAATGACTTTGTCTAATACAATGTTCCTAGCTTCACCCATAACAAATTTTTTGTGGCCTCTGTAGATACATTCAACAATATCAAATCATATAAGAATAATTTGATAGAGCTCCTTGTCTTCCTATCAATTTTTAGCTAATCCTCATTTGTCATCAATGTTGGTTTTGTTCCTGAGACTACAATCCACTAATCTCTATCAACCAAAAGATCCTCTATCTTGAGTTTCCACAACTCAAAATTCTATCCATTAAATTTCTCAATCTCTATCTGTGTGCTTCCCATATTTCTTCTTTGCTTGGATCCTTTCACGTACGGATCCCACTAAAGAATTAATTTATCATAAGGTTGAAACCCTTATCCCTCGAACAAAGCTAAAACCTAGCTCTGATACCAAATGAAGAGAATTAAAGAGCCCCAATAAACTAAAACTAGAAAAGCAGTAATTGTAGAATCAAAGGAAGAAGATAGTAGATTCACACATTACACAATATTTATCCTAGAAATCCTCAATCGAGAAAACTAGCACAGTATTATATTATTATTGCATTAAATTGACCATCTCAAATACAATAATATTCTCCTTTTGTCTCTCCTCAAACCCTAATGCAAGTGTGATATATATAACAAATGCACATGCACATATTTTACAATATCATGGGCAAAAAATTAAGGGTTCAAATATAGTAACCCTAAAAGCCCATATGGGTCTAAAAATAACTTAAAATCCTAAAAATTTGGCCGAGAGCTGCTGCCCTTAGACCACTGATTTTTGGAGGGCTACCACCCCCGAACCTCTATTCGAGGTCCATCACGGACTTGAATCCTGACGAGTATATCATACACAACGTCCAATACCTTTTAGTGTTAACCCTTCATGAATAACATGGAAAATATTCAACATATTTCCATCATAGACCCAAGACTAGAAGCACACGAAAATACCAAATGGACATTGGTGTAAACCGAAAAGTAGGCAAACCCTCTAATAAAGTGGTCAAAATCTGAGAGGTAGAATCAAATATTGCGGATGGAATTCAATCTTAGTTGAAGTTTGAAAAAGAGAAGGACAACAAAAGCAAACAACTTAAGATGGAAACTTTTTGTCGATCACCCCAATCTTTGAATGGGGGAAAAGGCACTAAATCTTGTAAATGAAAATACTTTCATGGAATATAAGAGGCCTAAATGGGCCTGCGAAGAAGAGAGTTTTGGCATCTTTTAGGAAAGAGGTGCGATCAAACATTATTCTTATTCAGGAGATAAATATGGATAGACATAATGTAGAGGTAACAAAAAATTTAATCTGGAAGGAAGCTGGTTTTGTGGCAAATTCTGCAAATGGAGCTTCTAGGGGCCTCCTTTGCTTATGGGACCCAACTAAGTTAGATGGGTCAATTTTGCTGATATATGATAGGGTGATTAATATCCTTTTTTTTTGTAAGGAGTCAGGATTCAGATGGATTACATCTAATATTTACACCCCTAACTCGAGCCCTAATAGGGTGATCCTTTGGGACTCTTTGAGCTCAATGAGGGAGGTGTTTAGAGGTGAAGCTTGGGTTTTAGAAGGAGACTTCAATACTCCTCTATACCCATCTGATAAAAAGGGTGGTTCTAAAACATACACGAGGAGCATGGAAGAGTTTGCCTCCTTTGTTAATAATCAAGAGTTGATGGACGTGGATCTAAAAGGGTCCAAGTATACCTAGAGTAACAGGTGGCTAGGGAGTCAAAATATTCAAATCAAGTTGGATAGAGTGTTAATCTTGAAGGAAGGTCTTCCCTTTTTTGGAGATGTTATCCTCTGTTATTTACCCAAAATAGGCTCAAACCACAACCCTTTAATTTTGGAGAAGATTCAAAATCAGAGTTTCTTTCCCAGACCATTCATATTTGAGGCTATGTGGTTGCAACATCCAGATCTGGAATCAAGAATCAAGGAATGGTGGTCGTGTGCTTTCTCGGGCCCACTAATATCTCAAGTGGCATCCAAGTTGAGATATGTTAAGGCCAACCTTAAAATGTGGAACAAATATATTTTTGGTGATTTATTCAGGAGGAAAAAATAAAATTTTGACCAACTTCAGGAGTTTGAAAATGCTTTTGAGTCTAGGGAAGTGACTGAAAGAGATAGACTTAAATAAAAAGAGTTGTTATCAAGGTTTCACAACTCCTTGGCTGAAGAAGAAATTTTTTGGCACCAAAAGTCTAGATCCCTCTAGCTTCGGGAAGGTGACAGGAATACAAAGTTTTTTCATACTTCCACCTTGAGGCAAAAGAGTAACAATAGAATCAGAGTAATCCTAAAATCCAATGGGTCTATTTTTGAGGATATTGAGGAAATCAAGGATGAAGCAGTTGCATACTTCAAAACCCTCTTGTGTTCAAGAGAAGCTAGGGACATTCAAGTGGAGGATAGGCTCTTACAAAATATTCATGTTCTGGTTTCAGAAGAAATGAATTTTGGGTTGGACACTCCCTTTAGTGATGATGAAATCAGGAGTATGGTTTTCCTCCAATTTGTTTTTTAAAAATTTTGGCACATAGTGGGGAAAGACATTTGTGAAGCATTGAGGGAAATCTAGTCGTTGAAGGTAATTCCATTGGACATCAACTCTACCTTCCTTGTACTCATTCCCAAGACAAAGGGAGCTAAGGAATTCAAAGACTTTAGACCCATAAGTCTTTGTAATACATTGTTCAAAATTCTTACAAAATCCTTAGTGAATAGATTGAAAGTCCTTTCAAGAGATTATTGATCTTCCTCAAAGTGATTTTGTGGTAGGTAGGCAAATCCTCGATGGCATTATCATAGTGCATGAACTCATTCACTTAGTTGACAGGAGTGGTAGGTCGGGAACCTTCCTAAAACTTGACATGGACAAAGCATATGATAGGGTCTCATGGGGCTTCTTACTTCAAGTCTTGTCCAAGTTTGGATTTAGTCCAAGCTGGATAAAATTGATTAAGGCTTGCATTTCCTCTGCAAAATTTTTAGTTATCATTAACGGATCACCGGTGGGCTACTTTCATAGTTGCAGGGGCATCCGACAGGGGGACCCTTTATCCCCATATCTATTCATTTTGTTGGAAAAATCCTTGGGGAGAGCTCTCAAAGTCGATTGAACTTTAATAGGGATTAATCCAACAATCAATATAGACCCAATTTCTCACCATCAGTTTGTTGATGATACTTTGTTGTCTTTCTTGGCTTCAATCCCCCAAGCTAGAGCTGTGAAAGCCATCATCTCAGATTTTGAGAAAGCAGCAGGGCAGAAAGTGAATCTCAAGAAAAGCAAAATTTTTTTCTTTAACACTCCCCCAAGGAGGCAGAGGAAAATTGTTGATATTTTGGGTTGTGAGATAGATTCCCTCCCTTCTGTGTACCTGGGGTTGTCAATGTTTAAGGGTGGAGTTAAAGCTTCTCTTTGGGATTCAGTTGTGGAAAGAGTTCAGAGGAAACTCACTAGATGGAAGGGGGTGCTCTTGAGCCAAGATGGTAAAGCTATGTTAGTAAAATCCACTCTTCAGAGCATACCAGTCTATTTCCTTTCCCTCTTTAGGCTGCCAGGGAAAATTCTTTAGAAACTTGAGCAAATTCAACGTTCATTTCTTTGGTCTAGATCACAAGATAAGAAGAAATTCTCTCTAGTCACTTGGGACCAAGTTTGCAACAAAAAAGAGCAGGGAGGTTTAGGGCTGAGAAGAATGAAAATTATGAATTGAGCACTTCTTGCCAAACAGGGATGGAGATTAGCACAAAATGAAAATGTGAATTGGGTTCAAATTCTAAAAGCCAAATATTTAAACAATGAGGATTTCATCCTATCTGATCCCAATCCATCACAAGGCTCTACATTTTGGAGAAGCATTGTCAAAAGTCATATGGATATCCTACTGGGGGACGTTGGCTTCTAGGAAATGACCAGAATATTAATTTTTGGAATGATAAATGGGTGGTTGATAGGCCCCTAAACTGCTATCCAAATTTCATGCAGGCTGAGCCTATTTTGAGATAGGTCTTTGGGTCAAAGGTCAGTGATTTTATTGAGGTGGTGGATGGTAAAAAGTGTTGGAAGCCCCTTGAGTTCCCTGGTCTATCGTCGAAGGAAGATGTTTCCTATAAAGCCCTTCATGACCTTTTGAAGTGGATCATTTTACCTTTCGATAATAAGTAGGATAAGTTGATCTAGGGTGCTGAGAATGATGGTTATTTCTTTGTTAAATCAGCTTATGCCTTGTTAGATGCTCATGATGAGCCTTGGTTTCCTATTTGAGATGTGTGGTGAAAAGGCCTTACGCCAAAAGTTAATATTTTCTTTTGGCTAGCGGTTCAAGGAAAGTGCTTGACCTTGGATAATCTTCAGAAAAGAGGTTTACTTGTCCCTAATAGGTGCTTTTTGTGTGGTATGGTGGAAGAAACTCCTGAGCACCTCTTCTCCACATGCACTTTTTCATGGGAGGTGCTAAGCATGTTGCTGAGCTATGTGGGTCTAGATTGGGTCTTCCCTAGAGAGTTGACCACTTTTGTGGATTAGTGGAATTCCCCTTTCCTCTCTCCTCACCTCCGATCCTTTTGGTCCTTTGCTCTACCATATTTTTGGTGGTGCATCTAGAAAGAAAGAAACTCCAGGGCCTTCAAGAACAATTCCCACACTACGAAGTCAATGTTTTTGAGGGTTGTAGTTGCTACTGTTGAGAATGTGGACCTCTTTTCTTTGGACAAGGGCTCTCTTAGTAAGGAATTAGAGCTTGAAAATATTTTAGGATTTAAGTCTCCTCTGCTAGTGTCTCCTAGGACTCACCAGTCTTCTAGGGCAGATACAATTTGGGAACCTCCCCCCCCCTAGTTGGGTGAAACTAAACTTTGATGGAGCATCCAAAGGAAATCCAGGTTCGATGGGAGCAAGGGGAGTTTTCAGGGACTCCAATGGTCAAATTTTTCTAGCTTTCATTGAAAATATCGGAAGCCAAACTAGCCACATGGTGGAAGCTAGAGCACTTTTCCAAGGTGTTTTGCAGTTGAGTTCTTTGGATTGTAGGAAGATTATTATCGAAGGATATTCCCTTAATATTATTAATATGGTCAAAGGAAATCATATTCCAACCTGGACTATTTCAAATTTGATAGAAGTTCACAGGATTACTCAAACTATAGAAGTTGTCCAATTCAATCATGTGTTTAGGGAAGGTAATAGGTCTGTAGACTTCCTGGCTAATTTAGGATTATCTCAGGATAACCTATCAATTTGGTTGGATAACTTCTCGAAGGGATTAACTCAATTAGACAATGAAGGAGGAAGAAGATAATATGCCTTCCTTGAGTGGATGTGTGAGGGTTGTTGGTACCTTTTGCTTTCTTGGGTGGTGGTTGTAGTTGTGTTCCTTTTACTCCCTTTGTTTTTAGTTTGGAGTTTGTTGTTTTTAGGATCCTAGGTTCTCTCGATGGCTTGCGTGCCCCTTTGTCTAGTTAGGTTTGTTGGATCCATTTTGTAAAAGGTTTGGGGTCCCTTTCAAAACCCCTTCATCCACCTAATAATACAAATCTTAATCATATGGACACTTAAACCTAAATATATGTATTATTATAATTTAGGCCCATGCTTGTAAATGTTCATATGTTATAAAACTTATATTCACCATTTTCAAATTTTAAAACAAATTTCAATGGTTTATATATTACAACAATTAAAATTTTTATTTAAAAATATAAATTATTATAATCATATGATATAAGTTCAACTGATTACAAGTATAGATTTTTTATTTAAAAAATCTATATAATACTATTATGTGGTGATTTTTTTCTATGCAAGAGATCTAAAATTATTTCAATCTAATATAACTTTTTTTAAACAACCCATATATATATCATCAATTTTTTTAAACAACCCAAATATATATCATCATTTTTTAATATTATATACATTTCCCTAGACATGAAACCATATTTTTTTATTAAATATTAAAGATATTCAAATCCTTAACCTCTCCACCTCTTCCAAATAAATATCGAACTCATTATTTCAACCATTTGTTTTTATAAAGATGAAAATTGTTACTTCCTAAATTTGCACACTAAGTCTTATCACAATCGACACTCCAATTTTATTCCATGCTACTAATACAAATCAACAAATTAAAATAAAATCATATAAAATTTTATGGAAGGAGTAGGGAGACCTCCTACTTTTGCTCTAACACTCTGAAACCCTCTGAGCGGGAGGCCTCCTATTTTCCTTGTTGGTCCTGGCTATTTGTTATGGTCAATATGCTCTACTTTGGTTGGATGGCTCTATGACCAGAGTTTATTGTTTTCTGGTTTAGGTTTACCATTGAATATCTATCTAATTTTCTTTAGAGGGATAAGGTCAAACATCGATCCAAAACTGCAAGGGATGATCTTGGTTTATTTGTATCTGAAGTATGGAAAAAATGGTGCACCTAACAATGCTAAACAAGATGCATCTATCACTAGTGTTGAATAAGCATTATAAAAGGAGCATTCAAGTAAGCATGATAAGACAAAATAAATGCATGAAATAGAGTTATTATTTATTAATTTTATGGATCAAATCATGGTTACATAAATGTCCCCTTGAGGGCTCTAAGTTGATACACTCATTACAAAATGGTGCCCAAGGATCAAATCCTTTCAATAACTCGGGTGCACTTCCAACGTTCTTCCTCGTACCTGTTGGTTCGTCTTTCATACACACCCCACGAGGAACGAGCATAAAATACCGAGAACACTTATACGGGATAAATCCCACTCACTTTAGGATCTTGCTGGATATCCAAGGTGTGAGTTACAGAGTTGGGTCGAATGTCTATTCACTCTTTTTCGCTTCTGGAATAGTTTCAATGCATACTGTTTGTTACCTTACAACGGGTTCGACTTTAGTTCAGTAATGTTTTTTGGAGTTGGTGGTTATCTTTGTGGGCAATCAGATTTGCAATCAGTTCTTTGATCTAGCTCTTTATGCTTTAGCAGATTAAATAAAAGACAAATTTTAAAGAAAATAAAAGATGGATCATTTAACGGTAAAACAGAGAGAGTAGGGTAGGGCAGAAAAGAGAAGCTTATTTAACTTAGTTGCAGAATCAAAACTACCAATTTCAGTTACACTATTTAGCTTCACAATAAACCCAATCAAAGAGGAAGGTGTCCAACTTTCTAAGATCACCTTCTACTAAGAGCATAAGACGGAGAGAAACAGATCTGAAAGAAAATTATAAAATAGAAGGGAAGTCGGTGTCAACTGGTATCTCTCACTAGTAGCCTAGCTCACACAGTGAGGACAGAGCAATCAGAACCAGACCCAAACCTTAAATCTTTAATTTTCCTTAGCATACAACGAACAGAATGAAGCCTAGCAGCATATCCAATCTTGATAACATAGATTTACAACATAAGATAAATAAACCTTAGTGAGATGAAAACAGAAGAAAATGCACTTATCGCAATCCGAAAGAGATTAGGCTCCTGGCCACGCTATCACAGAAAAATGATGTTACACCAACTCCAGGTCCAGAACAAAGCATTCAAACAAGATTTGTAGGAAATTGCTGAAATAGCTTTTATTCTAAGTTTCCCCCCTTTTTTTTGAGATATACATTGATATTTATAGAGGACTTGCCTCTCTGCAGCATTTTAAAATATAAAACCGACTTTCTTGGGAGTCATAAAATAAGCACTGAGAAAGGGGGACAATCCGCCGAAATCTGCCTCTCTGCAGTATTTAAAATATAAAGCCCATAAAATAAGTACTGAAAAAGAGGGACAATCCATCGAAATTTGTCTGTCTGCAGCATTTAAAACATAAAGCGGACTTTCCTGGGACCCACAGAATAAGTACGGGAAAGTGTCGCGATATCGCGACAACTTTGCGCTGACTGTTCCTTTTGTTGCTTTGACCGCGATTTCATGACAAGTCATGAAAATGCGACATGTCGCGATATCGCGACAACTTTCCTCCTCTTGTCCTTTCTCTTGCTGGTAGCCGTGAAAATACAACATGTCGCGATATCGCGACATGTTGGCCTCTTTGTTCTCTTTGGTTGCACTTGGTCGCGAAAACACGACGTGCCACGAAATCATGACACTTTTCCCTCGCTCAGTCCTTCTTAAAACGTGACATGTCGTGAAATCGCGACATGTCGCGAAAATGCGACATGTCACGATTTCGTGACATCTTTCTGTCTTCTCCTTTGTTGTTGCTTCTGTCGCGATTTCGTGACATTTCTTTCATTCGTAGTTTCCTCGCTTGATTTGTGCTTATCTTTGTCTTCCTTGCCATTGCTTCGGGTCGCTTTCTGCAAAAGAAAAAGCAAAAGTTAGACTTTTAATATTATCAAATCAAACCCTAGTGTTCATTACATGTCGGCTTGATTTTCTCGCTACGTTTTCTTCATGTCGCATTTCCTTGCTTTTGCCCTCGAATGAAAATGGAACATGTCATGATATCACGACGTTTTCCTTCGCTTCTCATGAAATGGAACACGTCACGAAATCGTGACGTTTTCCTCACTTCATCTTTCCTAAGCTTATGCCATCGCGAAAATGGAACATGTCACGATTTCGTGACGTTTTTGCCAAGTTGTGCTTCCAATGGAAATATGTCATGATTTCGTGACAATTTTCCTTGGCCCTTATTTTTATCACTTTCGGCCACGAAAATGGAACAGGTCATGATTTTGCGACGTTTTCGTCGAGTTATATCTTTAATTCAAACTTGTCGCGATATCGCGTCGATTTTGTTGAGGTTTGGCTCTGACTAAAATGTGTTGCGATATCGCGACGTTTTTGCCAAGTTATGCTTCCCATTAAAACTTGTGGCAATATCACAACGTTTTCGCCAAGTCGTGTTTCCAATTCAAACTTGTCGTGATATCACGACGTTTTCGTCGAGCTTTGCTTTCCATGAGAACTTGTCGTGATCTCACGACAATTTTCCTCGGCACTGCCTTTTGTCACTGTCGATCGCGAAAATGCGACAGGTCGCAAAAATGCGACATTTTTCCAAGCACTTGCTGTCCCTCCATGAAAATGTGACAAGTTGCAAAAATGCAACATGTCGCGATTTCATGACATCTTTCTATTTTCACCTTTGTTGCCGCCTCCAGGTCGCGAAAATGCGACAGGTCACGAAAACGTGACATGTTGCGATTTTGCGACAACTTTGCGTTGACTCTTCCCTTGCTATTGTTGACCGCAAAAACGCGACAGGTAGCGAAAATGCGACATGTCACAATTTTGTGACTATTTTTGTACTTAGCCTTTTTCTTTGTCGGACGTCACAATTTCATGACATGCGTGATATCGTTCCAGTTTGCGTTGATCACTCGTCTCGCTGTCGTTGATCGCGATATTGCAACATGTCGCGATATCGTGACATTTTTTGAGTCTGCCTTCTCTCTCCTCTTTGAACCGTGATTTCACAACACGTCGCGATATCATGACATTTTTCCACTTTGCTTTCTCTCTCCTCTTTGAACCGTGATTTCATGACATGCACGATATCGCGACAGTTTTGCTTTGACTGCTTCTCTTGCTGCCTTTGACCGTGATTTCATGACAAGTCACAAAAATGCGACATGTCGCAATATCGTGACGATTCTACAACACGTCGCGATATCGCGACATTTTTCACAAGCTTTGCTTCCGACCAAAATGTGTCGCGATATCGTGACGTTTTCGAAAATGGAATATGTCACGATATCGTGACGTTTCTGAAAATGGAATATGTCGCGAAATCGTGGCGTTTTCTTCAAGTTACTTCCACTTTGCAAATTCTCCAAAATTTGTAGGTTGACTCCAATGAATTTATCCATCTGCATTTTGCATTTTTACACATTGGTGAAGGATCTTCCTTGCTCAGAAATGATTCTAACATTTGAAAAATGAATTTTAAATCGAAATCAAAGCCATATGGCAAGCCTACTTGGATACTTTGATATATGCAAAAAACTTAAAAAAGGAGGCAAGCAAAAATTTGGAATTAAAACCTGAAAAACTCAAGAGGGTCCCTGCGAAAAAATGAAAACTAAATATTTTCAAAGGATGGAATTTCATTTTTTTAGTGGGGGTGTGTTGCTTCTCAACAAATGGCGATATCTGCGAGGAAAATAGTAGCACTATTTAGAATTTAGAACTCTAGTTTCAAAACAATTTAGACTATGTACCATGCTTTGCCACAAATATTTTCTAAAATGATTTAACTACTATCTGATAGTTGTTAAAGTTTCCCAAGGACATACTAGGTTGAACCACTTAAGGAAGATTCTGATGTGCAATTATAAGTGTGTAAAACTTCTTTCAGGGATGACCAGGGCTTCGAATGCTCATGATGGATTGATCAGCTCTTAGATTGTGCAGGGGAAACCGAGTAGAGCTCTGTTTACTAGTTTAGCCTTTTACAGCCCCGACAGAGTTACTCTTTAGATTTACACGACCCTGATTCACAACTATGAGGTGGCATCTATAGCTTGGTGAACCCATTTGAGATGTATCCTTCAGGAGCCTTGGCTACCTCTTTCTATCACATAACCTCTTTTTTTTTTGTAGAAAAGAGTGCCAGCTTTATGTTGGCTTGCCCAACTTTCACCTTCTTTCTCTTCCTTTACTTTATTTCATTGATGGAGCGTTGGATCGACTAACTGCTTCAGCCTGGGTACCAATAGTTTCCTTGGACACTTAATAATTTTATGAATCGGAGTCCCCTCTCATGACCAACTTTTCTTGGATTCCCTGGGAGTTCTTCAGCTAAACAGTATAGTAGTTTCTTTATAATCAAAAATAATTGTGGCAAGCAAGATACAAAATCCAATTATCTTTCTACTGTTGTTCTAAATAACAAGTAGTTCTACTTTTTAGTTTTAGCAGACTATCTCTTAAAAAAAAATAAAACAAAACAAAAGAGAACACATAGGACTTAAAAGCTAAAGATAAATTTGCAATTTCCTGCAAAAGACAAAACACAACACTTCAACCCAAAAATAAAACAAAAATAAAAACACACTACTTCAAACTTTATTTACAATATATACATCTTTTTTTTTATTTATTCAAATGGTGTGGTGGATGGAACAGCTGAGAAATAATGCTTCAGATATTGACCATTTACAGGAAGGTTTAGAACATTACCCTCCAGGTCCTGTAGACGAAATGCATTATTACCTAGGATTTCGGCGATCTGGTATGGCCCTATCCATAGAGGTTGCAACTTGGTGTGTTTACCTTTCTTTTCATGGTCTTTGTCCCATAGAAGCACCAGGTCTATGAGTCTGAAGGCTTTCACTCTGGCTCTTTTGTCAAACCAGCGCTTGACTGTCTCTTGGTGTCGGCTAAAATGCTCTAGGGCTTGAAGTCGTTCGTCCTGCAAATTAATTAAGTCCAAAACATGAGCTTCTGCATCTGCATGATCCTCAAAATAGTCTAAAACAAATTGATAAGTAGGCAATTTCAAAGAGATAGGAACGATGGGCTGAGTACCATACAACAAAGCAAATGGGGAAGTCTTAAGAGCTTCTTTATGCCTTATCCTGTCAGCCCAAAGCACATACTTCAATAGTGTGTGCCATTGTCTGGGTTTGTCTATAGCAGATTTCTTGATGGCATTCATCAAATTCTTGTTTGTGGACTCAGCCAGTCCATTACCTTGGGGATAATAGTTGGATGAAAATTTGATGACTATCCCCTTCTGGTATGCCCACTCTGCAAACTCAAATGATTGAAAGGCTGGTCCGTTGTCGCACACAAAGTTCAAAGGAACTCCAAACCTGGTTATGATATTTGATTCCAGAAAATCGATCACCTCATGGGTTGTACTCCTCATGGTGGCTTCTGCTTCAACCCATCTTGTACAGTAATCAGTGGTTGTTAACACATACTTGTGCCCTGCTGATGAACTCGGGTTTATCACACCTACAAAGTCGAGTCCCCATTGCATAAAAGGTTTGTTTATTATAACAGGTTGCAATGGTAGAGCTCGATTTGCCTGCTTGGATGCAAAATTCTGACACTGATGGCAAGTTCTTACGTGTTGATGTGCATCTTTAAACAACGTAGGCCAATAATAGCCTGCTCTCAATATCTTGTGTGCAGTAGCAGAACCTGAGGAATGCCCTGCTCCTAACTTTTCATGAAAACTAGACATCACCTCATTCACTTCATTCTGAGAAATGCATCTTAAGAATATGCCAACATAGTTTTCTCTGTACAAGTTGCCTCCTTTGAGTAGAAAATGAGCAGACTTCAGCTTTAGTGCTCTTCTTTGAGTTCTATTCAGGTGAGGTGGACAAATTCCAAATCTCAACAAATGAATGACATCTCCATACCAATCATCGAATCCAGAATCCAGTTGATTAATTTCTCCCTCTACAGGTATCTCAGCAATATGTCGGGACAGACCAAGTCCTCTGATTAATTTTGTAGGCCAGATCTCCAAGTCGTACTCCTGCAGTCTCATGGCCCAATTACCTCTTAGCTCACCCAATTCGTCCTGGCTTAATAAATATTTGACAGCTGGATCAGGAACTATAGCATGGACTTTGCTCCTCAGTATGTAATGTCTGAATTGCTTGACTGCTCTCACCAAGGCATAGGCTTGCTTGTCTAGGTGAGAGTATTTTAGCTCAGCACCCTTTAGGTTGGTACTTTTGAATGCAATTGGGTGCTCCCCTGTTTCTCTTCGTTGGGTTAGAACTCTGCAAGTGTGTGTTCCAAAGCAAAAGAGTACAGGTAAAAATCCATACTGAAATCTGGGCTCACTAGCACTGGAGCTTGTTGGATGGCAGATTTGATCTCTTGGAATGCTACTTTGGCTTCCGTTGTCCAGGAAATCTTAGCAGTCTCCTTCAGCATGTCATTCAGCGGCTTGACTATTTCTACAAAACCAGAGATGAATTTTTTGACAAAATTAATTTTCCCAAAGAATGATCTTAACTCTTTCTTAGAATTGGGAAAGGGTATCCCCGATATGGCTTCAACTCTTTCAGGATCCACGAAAATGCCATCTTTGGTGATTAGGTGTCCAAGGAGTTTTCCTTCAGTTACACCAAAGACACACTTCTTTGGGTTTAAAGAAATGCCAAATTCTCTGCATTTGTTGAAGACAGATTCCAAGTGTTTTACGTGGTCAAACCGGGATTTAGAGAAAACTGTCAAGTCATCCATGTAAACAACGATGCACTTGCCCATGAGACCTTTGAAGGCATGATCCATTGCTCGCTGAAAGGTAGCTCCGACATTTATCAATCCAAATGACATTCTCTTGTAGGCGAAGGTTCCCCACTTGGTCGTGAAGGCAGTTTTCATCCTGTCTTCCTTTTCAACTAATATCTGGTTATACCCCAAAAATCCATCTAAGAAAGACATCATCTCCGAACCATTTACAATTTGCAGCACATCATCCATGGAAGGCAAAGGATAATTATCCTTTTCAGAAGCCTTGTTCAGGTTCCTAAAATCCACGCACAGGCGGATTTCTCCATTCTTCTTCCTGACTGGTACCAAATTGGCCACCCAAGTAGAATGTCTGATGGGAAAAATAATGGCAGCACTCAATAATTTTTCCACTTCCTTCTTGATAAGGGGTTCCAACAAAGCATTGACATGCCTCTATTTCTGTCGAAAGGGTTTGCAAAACTCCTTTAAAGGTATTACATGGGTGTAAACTTTTGGATCAAAAACCTTTAGGTCTTTATAGGACCAGGCCATAACATCCTTGGACCTGTGGAGGAATTCAATCATATTTCTCTTTATCTCAGGGTCACAAGTTTTAGCCAAATTAAGGTGCCTGGGATCCTCTTCAGTCCCGACATTCAGTTTCTCAGTCTCGCTGCCTGCCACACCAATAGAATTCTCAAAACTCACCTTTTGTTTGATTCTGTCAAGATCAAACAGCCGCTCAAGTTCTACCATACCTCTCGGGATTCTATTATCTTTCAACCTCATTATCCCTTTTTCATCATCGAACTGTTCCAGCATAGTATCCCTTTGACCATCATCAATTATAGTACTTTCGAATGCGTTGGTACTCTGCAAAAAGTTTATAATTTGTTGGTCATCAAAAAAAACTTGAAAATTATCTACGTTATCTGGAACTGAGGGACAAGGGATTAATTCGATTGAAAATTTCTTCCATTTGACCTCCTCCAATGGCTTCAGATTTGCGGCTGATGAAGCTAAAACATCTGCAAGGGAATTCTCTTCTCTGGGAATGTGCGTCAAATTAAAAGCATCAAAATCCTCCATGAGATCCCATGCTCGGTATTTATACCTTTTTAGGTAAGACGCCTTGCACTGAAATTTGCCTCTAACCTGATTGGCCACCAACTCTGAGTCTATAAAAACTTGGATATTTTTCACGCCCTTATCTAAAGCAAATTTCAAGCCCAACACTAATGCTTCATACTCTGCCAAATTATTCGTGCAAGGAAACTGCAAGCGATAAGACACAAAATATGTCTGATCTTTAGGTCCTTTAAGAACCGCCCCTACCAGAACCTTGTTTGGACTTAGCTCCATCAACATGAAGCATCCAAACCTCATTATCATGATCAAGATGAGCTTTAATAGGTTTCTCTCTCTGTGCAGTTGTTAAATTATAAACTCCGATATCCACATCAGAGAAATTAACAGTCTCATTCCTGGCATTATATTCAGTGATCATGAGTTTATATCTAGGTTCTCTTTCGATTCTCAATTGATTCGCAACACCTTTCCAGGGCAACCACATATGTGAAAAATCGGTCGCCAAGTACCCATTCAAATATTTTGACCAATCCCTGCTCAGAAGCATTCCGTATCCTGCAGGAATATCTACCACCTGAATGTCGATTCTGTGTTGTGCTCTTGGCTCAGATGCTAGCTGGATGTGTATATTTTGGAGTTCACCTACCACTTTAACCTCAGATTTATCCAATTGGATGACTCTTCTCTCAGAGTTTGTAGGGGTTAAACCCAACTGTTGACAGATGGCTAAAGGCATGACATTGGCTGAAGCACCAGAATCTACCAGACAATTGTGTAAATTTTTCCCAAATATACGGACAGTTAGCAGGAAAGGCGAAACTTCAGTCTTTTCTTTATACATGGCTATGTTTGCATTTGCTATCCTTTTCCCCTTTTCCAGAGGTTTGGCAGTAGGCTCAGAGTATGTCTTCATCAAATTATTCCTTTGTTCAGTAATTTGAGCCAGCTCATGAAGAGTGATGTTAGCCTTGATTTTCTTCATATCCTCCACTATATTGTATCCTTTATTGAGTGGAGCAACAAATCTATCTGGTATTCTTGGATCTCCTCCCTTGGGTGGAGGTGGGTCATTACTTGGAGATGGATCTGGAGGCACATTATGGGAGTTGTCTGGAGGTGTAGACGTAGTATTCGGCTCTAGATTTCTATTTTTGAGATTGTAGTTGTCCCTTCTATATTGTTGAAAAGCTTGCACTTCATCCATAGGCATCTCCACAACATTCTCTGACTCATCTGGAAAAGTAAATGAATCTAACACCATAGCTGCACTATGTTTGGATGAACTTGGACCGTCAATATTTCTTTGATTTTTAGGACAAACTAACTCACCAGACAGAGCTTCAAAGGCATTACAGAACTCCAAACAATCCAATTCCCCGTGCTGAGATGTTTCGTGTATCCTGCACCAGTTGGGCAAAGCCAAGTCACAAATATTCACATCATGCCCTTTACCTTTATAATCCTTGTTGGGCTCGTATGGTGGTCTAGTGAATCTATTCTACTGATAAGGAAATCTGTTTGAGTTTTCCCCAGTGGACACTTGCCTTTTGAAACTCAAAAAGTCATTTGCCAGCCTCTGGACCATCTTTGAGACTTCCTCAACTCTTATTTTATCAGATTCTTTCTCAGCATTCTGTATATGTTCGGTATGTGTTATAGCCAATGGATTTCCTATTGGTGGAGTTTGGCATGCTGGAAATATCATTTGATGTGGGATGGGGTTCAAGACGGGGGTATTTTGTGTAACAAAAGGAATTTGATGAGCATTCAAAGGTTGAGGTCCCAACTGTATTTCAAGAACCAAAGCTTCTTTATAAGCCTCTGTTAGATTGGTAATATTGGCATCTCTCTTTAGGAAAACAGAGGTTACTGGGTCTAGGGAATTCTTAAAAATTTCTAATGCTAGATCTGCGGTTGGCACATAATGACCCGTCAATCTACCATAAGCTTTTTGAAATCTAACATTGAAAGATCTAGCTGTCTCATTGATTTCTTTTTTAATGCTAGAAAACTGTTGATATAATACACTGGGGTCAATCACTTCACCAAATTGTGATACAAAAACCTTTTCCAGGTCATCCCAACTAGTAATGGAATCATTAGTGAGATTCAAAAACCAGTCGTATGCTCCCTCCTGGAGAGTGAAAGGGAATAATCTACAAGCCACATCTTCATGCTACACATTTAACAACTTTAGAGCATTTTTAAATGCCACTAGGTGCTCTTCTGCTGTTCTAATTCCATCGTGTTTGTAGGTAGGAAGATACCTTTCGGGGTTTCTAGGTAAATCATGGGCTGCTCCAGGGATGTTCAAAGCAGTGGAACCCAACCAGCTTGCCATTACTACTTGATCAACGATAATATTTTTAGTTGTAGTTGGAGCAACTACAAGTGGTGATGAAACTATTTCGGTAAAAGACTTTGCCCTTCTGAGGCTGTTTCTCTTTGGGGTTTCTAACTCAGGCACAAGGGGCTCTCCGGCTCTGGAGTGGGACCTTGTTACTCTGTGGGTGGAATCCAGCCTTACACAAGAAACTTACAGACCTTAACAAATACTGAACGGAGTTCGGCCCTCCTTCTAGCGCCAGTTTTTAAATGTTGGTTCGTCTTTCATACACACCCCATGAGGAACGATGCATAAAATACCGAGAACACTTATACGGGATAAATCCCACTCACTTTAGGATCTTGTTGGATATCCAAGGTGTGAGTTACAGAGTTGGGTCGAATGTCTATTCACTCTTTTTCGCTTCTGGAATAGTTTCAATGTGGACTATCTGTTACCTTACAACGGGTTCGACTTTGGTTCAGTAATGTTTTTGGGAGTTGGTGGTTATCTTTGTGGGCAATCGGATTTGCAATCAGTTCTTTGATCTAGCTCTTTATGCTTTAGCAGATTAAATAAAAGACAAATTTTAAAGAAAATAAAAGATGGATCATTTAACGGTAAAACAGAGAGAGTAGGGTAGGGCAGAAAAGAGAAGCTTATTTAACTTAGTTGCAGAATCAAAACTACCAATTTCAGTTACACTATTTAGCTTCACAATAAACCCAATCAAAGAGGAAGGTGTCCAGCTTTCTAAGATCACCTTCTACTAAGAGCATAAGATAGAGAGAAACAGATCTGAAAGAAAATTATAAAACAGAAGGGAAGTCGGTGTCAACTGGTATCTCTCACCAGCAGCCTAGCTCGCGCAGTGAGGACAGAGCAATTAGAACCGGACCCGAACCTTAAATCTTTAATTTTCCTTAGCATACAATGAATAGAATGAAGCCTAGCAGCATATCCAATCTTGATAACACAGATTTACAACATAAGATAGATAAACCTTAGTGAGATGAAAACAAAAGAAAATGCACTTATCGCAATCCGAAAGAGATTAGGCTCCTGGCCACGCTATCACAGAAAAATGATGTTACACCAACTCCAGGTCCAGAACAAAGCATTCAAACAAGATTTGCAGGAAATTGCTAAAATAGCTTTTATTCTAAGTTTCCCCCCCTCTTTTTCTTGAGATATACATTGATATTTATAGAGGACTTGCCTCTCTGCAGCATTTTAAAATATAAAACCGACTTTCTTGGGAGTCATAAAATAAGCACTGAAATGGGGGACAATCCACCGAAATCTGCCTCTCTGCAGTATTTAAAATATAAGCCCATAAAATAAGTACTAGAAAAGAGGGACAATCCGTCGAAATCTGTCTGTCTACGGCATTTAAAACATAAAGCGGACTTTCCTGGGACCCACAGAATAAGTACTAGAAAGTGTCGCGATATCGCGACAACTTTGCGCTGACTGTTCCTTTTGCTGCTTTGACCGCGATTTCATGACAAGTCGCGAAAATGCGACATGTCGCGATATCGCGACAACTTTCCTCCTCTTGTCCTTTCTCTTGCTGGTAGCCACGAAAATACAACATGTCACGATATCGCGACATGTTGGCCTCTTTGTTCTCTTTGGTTGCACTTGGTCACGAAAATGCGACGTGCCACGAAATCGTGACACTTTTCCCTCGCTTAGTTCTTCTTTCTCCATTAGTCACAAAAACGCGACAAGTCACGAAAATGCGACATGTCACGATTTCGTGACATCTTTTTGTCTTCCCCTTTGTTGTTGCTTCTATCATGATTTCGTGACATTTCTTTCATTCGTAGTTTCTTCGCTTGATTTGTGCTTATCTTTGTCTTTCTTGCCATTGCTTTGGGTTGCTTTCTACAAAAGAAAAAGCAAAAGTTAGAATTTTAATATTATCAATTCAAACCCTAATGTTCATTACATGTCGGCTTGATATCGCGACGTTTTCTTCAGGCTGCATTTCCCTTACTTTTGCCCTTGCAAAAATGAGACAGGACCGAAAATGGGACATGTGATATCGTGACGTTTCCCTTCCTATTCTCATGAAATCAGAACACGTCATGAAATCGCGACGTTTTTGTCACTTCATATTTCCTAAGCTCATGCCATCGCGAAAATGGAACATGTCTCGATTTCGTGACATTTTCGCCAAGTTGTGCTTTCACTCGAAATATGTCATGATTTTGTAACAATTTTCCTTAGCCCTTCTTTTTATCACTGTCAGCCATGAAAATGGAACAGGTCATGATTTTGTGACGTTTTCGTCGAGTTATGTCTTCAATTCAAACTTGTCGTGATATCGCGCCGATTTTTTTTAAGTTTGGCTTCGACTAAAATGTGTCACGATATCATGATGTTTTCACCAAGTTATGCTTCCCATTGAAACTTGTCACGATATCGTGACGTTTTCGCCAAGTCGTGTTTCCAATTCAAACTTGTCGTGATATCACGACGTTTTCGTTGAGCTTTGCTTTCCATTAGAACTTGTCGTGATCTCACGACAATTTTCCTTGGCACTTCCTTTTGTCACTGTCGACCGCAAAAATGTGACAGGTCATGAAAACATGACATTTTTCCAAGCACTTGTTGTCCCTCCACGAAAATGTGACAAGTCACGAAAATGTGACATGTCACGATTTCGTGACATCTTTCTGTTTTCACCTTTGTTGCCGCCTCCAGGTCGCGAAAATGTGACATGTCACGAAAATGCGACATGTTGCGATTTCACGACAACTTTGCGTTGACTCTTCCCTTGCTGTTGTTGACCGTGAAAACGCGATAGGTCGTAAAAGTGTGATATGTCACGATTTCACGACTATTTTTGTACTTAGCCTTTTTCTTCGTTGGACGTCGTGATTTCATGACATGCGTGATATCGCGCTAGTTTGCGTTGATCACTCCTCTCACTGCCATTGACCGTAATATCACAACACGTCACGATATCGTGACATTTTTTGAGTCTGCCTTCTCTCTCCTCTTTGAACCATGATTTCGTGACATGCGCGATATCGTGACAGTTTTGCACTTTGCTTTCTCTCTCCTCTTTGAACCGCGATTTCATGACATGCGCAATATCGCGACGATTTTGCTTTGACTGCTTCTCTTGCTACCTTTGATCGCGATTTCATGACAAATCGCAAAAATGCGACATGTCGCGATATCGCGACAATTTTGGCACCTTATTCTAGTCAACTGCTTTTGACTGCGATATCACACCACATTGTGATATCGCGACGTTTTCCACAAGCTTTGCTTCCGACCAAAATGTGTCGTGATATCGCGATGTTTTCAAAAATGGAATATGTCACGATATCGCGACGTTTTCAAAAATGGAATATGTCGCGAAATCGTGCCATTTTCTTCAAGTTACTTCCACTTTGCGAATTCTCCAAAATTTGTAGGTTGACTCCAATGAATTTATCCATCTGCATTTTGCATTTTTACACATTGGTGAAGGATCTTCCTTGCTCAGAAATGATTCTAACATTTGAAAAATGAACTTTAAATCGAAATAAAAACCATATGGCAAGCCTACTTGGATACTTTGATATATGCAAAAACTTGAAAAAGGAGGCAAGCAAAAATTTGGAATTAAAACCTGAAAAACTCAAGAGGGTCCCTGCAAAAAAATGAAAACTAAATATTTTCAAAGGATGGAATTTTTTTTTTTTTTAGTGGGGGTGTGTTGCTTCTCAACAGTACCCACGATTGAAGTGGGCGGGCCTATGATGCTACCACTTTGTTATTTGATATTCTGATCCTATGCTCCTTCCTCATGTATTGTAATACCTACACCTACACACAAGGAAACCATATTTCATCAATAGCAAGTGCGGATTGTGAAGCATGCAAAAGCAATACATGCACTAATAGACTAGAAAGTGGAAATATGCAATGCGACCATCCAAAACAATTCCAAATGATTCCAAAACTTAGACATATGCATAAAAAGTGATTTTGGACTGATCTAATTGAAAAAATCGAGGAAATTGCAGCCAAATTCGTGTCGATTATGTGGTGTGCCTATTAAGCCTACAAAACACAAAATGAGTGATTTCTGGTCCTAAACATCTCCAAATCAAACCAAATTTGGAAAGCATATATAAAATCAGATTTAGAGAGGACCCATGTAAAAATATTAGCAAAATTGATCACAAATTCATGTGCATCTTTGGGTGAGCCAAGTGAACCTGCAAAATACTAAAAACATGATAACTCACTCAATATAGCTCCAAATTGCATGAAATTTGAACAGTATATTCCTGATCTATCCTAGAATAAGCCTATTTAAAAATAGTAGAAAAATAATTCTTTAATTTGTGACCATCCCTTGCAGGGATGGTGGTGACTGTCATAGATTAGGGACCATCCTAGGGTGGGATGACCACCAGTTCTACTGGTTTTCTGCCACCAATTCCTCTGGGAATTGGTCAAAAACTCTCTCAAATGTGTTGTCATCAAATTTTGGGGTGAAATTCACTCAATTGGTTTAGTTTTGTAAACAAATTGTACCTCTTGAATCACTCGAGAACCTCCTTCGCTAGGTAGATATTTTGAGGGAAAAAGGCACAAAAGGTTGAGGGGAAATCTTGGCAGCACTTCGTTGCAATGTCACAAAACTCCTCTCTATGTTTTGGGTGGAAAATAGATCCACTTTATAGCCCAAGGGGCCTATGGCCAAATGGGCATGCAAGGGCATGCAAGGCAAGAGGTGCCACTTGTCCAAAACTTGGCATGCATTGGAAGGGGAAGAGAATCTCCCTTTTTGGCCTCCATTCTATAGCATGTCATAAGGATTCTATGCCCTCAGGTCTGCATGCTTGAATAGGTGGGCTAAATGGTAGTCTTTGGGCACCATTTGGCCAAAATTTGACTTTTTGGGGGTCAAAGACCCTGGCCGTCCCACCCAGGGATGACCGCTTGTGACCGTCCCTAGGTGGGACGGTCATGAACTGTGACCATCCCAGGGTGGGACGGTCATGCCTATATGGCCCAAAACTCCCAAAAAGTGGGGTAGAGCCTTCCAAAAGTGGTTAGGACCACTGTGTAACCTCTGAGGGTTGCCCAAGGGGGCCATATGATGTCAAATTAGCCAATGCTTTTGGTTGCCTAATCGAATTGACATGATTTTAGTGTCTATAGATGCCCCTTTTTGAGATGCATTGTGTGTAGCATAGTGCTGAGAAAAAATAGATGACTAAAATGTTAAATTATTAAGGTTATTCAGTAACCTAACCAAATTTAGATGCCCCAATCATGGAAAGAGCATGTGTTCTTGAATCCTTGCTTCTGACGAGCTAAGGAACTTGATTCAAGTACAACCTCTCCAGTAAGGCTTACTTGATCTTGGATATTCTTTAGTCATGAGGATGATTCTATAATGCCAAGCATTTTTTTAATTGAAATTTTTGCTTGTTTGCTGCCCCAAGCAGGGGCATGATTGTCTTTGTCAATGATTCGTTGAACGAACGCAATTTGCATGATTGAGTGTTTGATTGTTGATTTTGATTATGAATTTGTTAAGTATGACTACCCCCTCAAGTGATGAGTCGATGAGGGAATGACCAATGATAAAAGTGATGAGTCGCTTGACCCATATGACTTGGTTAGGGTTTCCTTCAGTTTTACCCATTGTGAAATGGAGCATTTTTTAGAGGATTTTGATGATTTTGTTGATGTTTCATGGAAGAAAGGAGTTGAAAACCTCATTCCCATGGGGTGGTCCGGCCATAATGGCCTTCTTAGGGATTGAAGTAAATAATTTTCCATTCATCCATGAGAAATTTAGGTTCATCTTGATCCCTAGTGAATTTTGACCAAATTTGAGCTATTTTTGGTGGGTTTTGGACCCTTTTTGGTGCCTTTTTGAGCTGTTTTGATGTGATTTTTTGGTGGCCATCCTAGGGTGGGATGGCTGCATATTTTATGACCATCCTAGGGTGGGATAGTCAGCCAATTAGCCGACCATACCACCCAGGGATGGCCATGCCTCTTGGAGGTCTATTTAAGCCAAAAATTGGGAATTTGGGCTCATTTGTGCATTTCTAACTTGGCAGTTTGAGAGGTGAGGAGGAGGAGAGTGATTCTATGCAGTGGAGTGCTACCAAAATCATCCCACAAGTCACCATGAGCTAGCGTGTAGACTCATCCAGTGGTGGATCCGGTGCGAGACGGGTAAGGATTGAATTTCCTACTGCACTTTGCTAGTGTTAGAAGTGTAATTGTGGCTTTTTTTTTTTTTTTTAGGTAGAGCACACTAAATCCTTAGTAATTGAACCTAATTAGTGATGTCCTACAATATTTTATGCTTTTATTTGTGTTTTTGTGCAATTTGATTGCTTTTTCTTTCATTTTTTTATAATTTTTTGACTATTTTTGGTGGCCGGGAAGGCCAATTTTGGCCCAATTTTGGGGTCATCCCTGGGTGGGACGGCTAGCCTAGGTTGTTTGGGGGTCATCCTTGGGTGGGATGATCATAGATTTTTGGGCCATCCTTGGGTAGGATGGTCATGAATTGGCCTAAAAAAGAGGCCTTTTTGGTTTTTTTTGGGTATTTTTGGGTAATTTTGAAGCATGTTTGGTGCTTTTTATTAACTTGCTTACCTCGCCAGGTGGTTAAGAGTCGGTATCGAGTTTTGAATATATTTCAGACCATGAGAGACTTATTGATAAAGGTATACTAGGAATGGCTTGATGCCATTGGCCTTAAGCATGTGACACGGTTAGAGCCTGTGGTGGGTGACCGTGCTTATTTGACTACTCTTATTGACTTATGGGATCCATGCACCAACACCTTCCACCTATTGATAGGGGAGATGATGGTGATGCTTGAGGATGTCTATCAAATTTTTTGCATTATTATAGATGGGTGATCGATCGTATCTACTCACCACGATCTGAGAGATACGATGATGGAGAGATACTTTGATAGGGACTGGTAGGAGGTAGTACATGACTCACTTAGTGGAGGGATACTGGTGGGGTTGTGGTATGAGGCCAATGTATTGACCACTAGGTATGTTTTATTGATGACTTTGATCTCTAATATGCTACTACTAGACTCATCAGGAGCCAGGTTTCCTTGGAACCTATTGGAGTTAGTGTTTACTCTGGTAGAGTGCACCGTGGAGTAGCCACTAGTGATGGCTTAGGGGATGACATTACTGGTATAGATGTACGAGATCTACTCTCATGGGTAGAAGGGCTTGGGATATAGATTTTTTCTATAAGTTTGGGGATGGTAGCACATAGCTATGGATCGACCATAGGGATTGCCTTGGATGACATGGGTATATCTAGTGGATATGGAGATAGGCTATGGGATCCTATGGTAGTGAGCCTAGGAGGTAGGGTAGAGTTATCACTTTGTAGGTGATGTAGACCATTATGCATAGTATTTTTCATGACTTAGGGTAGTAGAGGTGATTTGGAGACCTTACAAGGATTTTCCAACATGGTCTGATGTTGAGGTACAACTTTGTAGGGTGAGGTGAGGGAGATGGCTAGTTGGGTAGCATGGGACTGAGTAGGAGTATTTTCTGTATGCTTGGGTCATGTGGTAGTTTGGGCTATGTCAGGGGTTTCTCGATGAGCTAGTGGTCTACTAGAACCATGGGGATGAGAGGACACTGAGTTGGTTGATAGTGGAGGTAGTGGGGGAGGAGGTAGATCCTATAGTGGATATTTCTGATTTGGATGATGTTGGGACTATAGAGGAGTATGACTCATGGTGGGTGATGTGCCAGTGGTAAGGAGAGGGGCCCCTATGGGGTGATGTATATGTGGTAGCACCAGAAGAGGAGGGTCATAGGGATGCTCTTGATGAGGGTTAGGTAGATGCAAGTAGGTGACATGTGCATCATCGAGTAGCAGATGAGTGGGTAGACCTCCTTGACTTAGGAGATCTAGGGGATGAATTTGGTGAGGATGACTCTGAGGATCTGGGAGTGTCGACACAGTGGGCAACATGAGGTGGTACATGTATTGAGCTATAGGATGAGTTGATCAAGGTTAGGTAGGAGAGAGATCTCCTATAGACATAGGTATAGAGCACACAAGTTGAGCTTGATAGGTAGGCGATAGAGATAGTGGCTCTTTGGGCATAGGTTAGATCACAGAGCCCTAGTTGGGAGGGATCTAGCAGTGGGGAGATGGCTAAGCTATGGGAGGAGGTGGCATAGCTCTAGGTCTTAGTGGGAGTCTTCTAGACTTGATGTCGATAGAATTGAGCCTATACTAAGGAGTTGGAGGATGAGATAGTGCACCTTAGGGGGTGCTTACCAGCCTATTCGTCTGCTAGTGGGTCACACCAAAGTTGAAGGAGTGGTATAGGGTAGTATTCTATGAGGATGGAGGCACCTGGCTCTACATAAAGGGTAGATAGGGTAGGAGGTAGTAGATTTGGGAGTTCTTAATGGACTTCGACTGAGGGTGGGGGTGAGAGTCATAGTGTCGATCCTGCGTGACCATGGCTTTGGAGACTCTTATGGTTATTTTTGTATTTTTGGATTTTGGGAGTGTGAGGTCTGAGGACCCACTTTATTGTAGCCTATGGGTAGTTTGAGGATTATGATGTATCTTTTTATCCCATACATATATATATATGATTTTTTGTTTATCATCATGTGTTTCCTTATTGCTTTATGAGATGTATGCAATGTATTTATTTGCTTTATGATGTTGTGATGGATGCTTATCATGTATGCATATGTTGTAATGTGATTTGATTTGATGATATGTATATGCATGGATGCATAATGAGATGGATGATTTATTGATCTATATGATGAAATGTGGATACTAGTTGACATATTATGTTAGCACCATAGACTGTATAGAATTCATCGATTCATTTGTAATGTTGTTATGTGATGGATTTATGGAAATGTAAACTTAATGGAATGTGATAAAATGGTATGAATGAAATGAATAATGAGATGTTATAGAATGTCTATGAGGTTTTCATGAGACTCAAACACTCTAGTTAATTGATCAAAAGTTATATACTAACCATGCAAGACTTTTTGACAAGGTATGAATCTACTAGGATGACCAAGATACTCAATATCCCTGTGTGTGCAAGTGAGTTCATTATTGTGATATGCATAAGATTACCCTAGTGCAAAATAGGATTGATGCAACCCATCTGTACTGAAGATCACCCTATGAGTATCATGATCCTAGGTTTTGTACGTAGTTGGATTAGACCACTAGGTAGTACATGACTATCAAAAGCTAGCTCATCCGCATGCATGTTAGAATGTTTATTTTGGGGAATTGGGTAGGGAGGAGCTTGTCCTTTTGTCAATTCTCAGCATTTTTGAACCATTCGCATAGGGGGATGAGCAAGGTAAACTTTTCACTTAAGGTAACCTAGACCACTTTGTAGGTTTCATATTTCCTTGTGCAAAACTTGGATTTATTAGTGTGAAAATGTGTTGGGATTTTGATGTATACAAGGTACAATCAAAGCAAGACTCTACCTTCTAAAAATCAGGATAGCTTTCTACAAAATTTGAAAAGAAAACTAGAGATGGTTGAGTGATCGAAAACCCTAAAGACATTCTAGAACAAATGACTAGGTGAAGGGAAATGGACATAAATATGAAAAGTGGGAAATGTAGGTGGAGATGATAAGTGAAATATGAAATGATGTGAATGATGACTTTAACAAAATTGATTTTGAATGATGACTAGTGTACAGTCTTGGTGCTTAGACATGTATGAGCAACTCTAAAATGCAAAGTGCAATGATGAGTATGCCTAATGCAAGTGATTGTATAATGCAATGGTATGAAATGTAATGTAATGTAATATTTTTGTATTTTTGATGTTTTGATGATGTTTTTGAGTTTTTGATATATATGTATATACAGTTTGACCAATGGGCTTAGTAGATGCCATTGGGGATTTTTGGGTGACCAAAGGGCTTATAGATACCTTTGGGGCATTTTGGGGTGACCTAGATGGTCATAGACCACCTAGGAGAATTTTGGGTTGACCAAGAGGTTTGTAGATACCCTTGGAGCATTTTAGGGTGACCTAGATGATCGTAGACCACCTAGGAGTATTTTGGGTTGACCAAGTAGTTTTTAGATACCTTTGGAGCATTTTGGAGTGACCTAGATGGTCATAGACTACCTAGGAGTATTTTGGGTTGACCAAGTGGTTTGTAGATACCCTTGGAGTATTTTAGGGTGACCTAGATAGTTGTAGATCACCTAGGAGCATTTTGGGTTGACCAAGTAGTTTGTAGATACCCTTGGAGCATTTTAGGGTGACCTAGATGGTTGTAGACTACCTAGGAGCATTTTGGGTTGACCAAGTATTTTTGTAGATACCCTTGGAGCATTTTAGGGTGACCTAGATAGTCGTAGACTTCCTAGGAGTATTTTGGGTTGACCAAGTGGTTTGTAGATACCCTTGGAGCATTTTAGGGTGACCTAGATGGTCATAGACTATCTAGGAGCATTTTGGGTTGACCAAGCGGTTTGTAGATACCCTTGGAGCATTTTAGGGTGACCTAGATGGTCGTAGACCACCTAGGAGCATTTTGGGTTGACCAAGCAATTTGTAGATACCCTTGGAGCATTTTAGGGTGACCTAGATGGTCATAGACTACCTAGGAGTGGGTGATAGTTTGTAATACCTGGAGTATTTTGGGTGATCTAGATAGTTGTAGACTACCTAGGAGCATTTTGGGTTGACCAAGTGGTTTGTAGATACCCTTGGAGCATTTTGGGGTGACCTAGATGGTCGTAGACCATCTAGGAGTATTTTGGGTTGACCAAGCGGTTTGTAGATACCCTTGGAGCATTTTAGGGGACCATAATGCTTTTAAGCATAGAAAGGCCATAGATGAAGGATGTTCAAGGGTTCAGGATCCTCGATTCCTTCAAGGGTGGCTAGGCGGTAAGTTTCGGGTCCGATCTGACTAGTGATGATGAAAGGACCTAACCAGTTTATCATAAACTTGTCCCTTAGGTGGGGCAGCAAGTTAGAATTTTTTTGGTTCTCTTTCAGAATGAGGTCACCAACCTAAAATTCTCTAGGATGGACTTTCATATTATAGGCTCTCTTAAGTCACTCTTGATAAATGCACAGGTGCTCGAGAGCATTGATGTCATTCATCAAGCAATGTAAGTTGGTCTAGGTGAGCCTGCTATGCAGTGTCATCATCGATGAACTCTTGCATGGATATGCATAGTGATGGGATTTCTAGCTCTAGAGGTATGACTGCCTCGATGCCATACACTAGTGAAAATGGAGTTGCCCTAGTGGGCATCCGAATACTAGTGCGATAGGCCCATAGAGCAAGGGGTAATTGCATGTGCCAATATTTGTGATTCTCTTTAACTATTTTCTTTAGGATGGCAATCACTATTTTGTTTGATGCCTCAGCTTGCCCATTTTCTTGTGGATAATAGGGCATCGAAAAGATGTGTTGAATATTATACTTTGTTGTTAAAGCACACACATATTTGTTCTTGAAAGGTGTCCCATTATCAAAAATTATCTTGGATGGAATACCAAAATGATAAATGATATTATGCAATATGAACTCTATGATGCGGGGTCCTATCGTAGTGGTAAGGGAAATTGCTTCCACCCATTTTGTAAAATACTCGGTGGCCGTAATGATGAATGTGTGATGGCCCAAGGATGCGGGTGAGATTTTCCCAATTAAATCAAACCCCCATTGCAAGAATGACCAAACCGATTGAATCGGTTGTAAGGCCTGAGAAGGTACATGTGTCAAGTTAGCATGGTGTTGACACTTTATGCACTTCTTAACATAAGCACAACAATCTCACTCTAAGGTTGGCCAATAATAGCCCATGCAAAGAATGCACTTTGTGATGGCCATGCCATTGAAATGGCCACCACATGTACCATCGTGTGCTTGGGCGATTGCCCAAACTGACTCTTGATGCTCTAAGCAATGAAGGAGGATACCTTCATAGCTTTGACGATACAAAATATCTCCTAGTAAGACATACTTTGCCACTTTTTGTTTGGCAAAATGCGACAACCTAGAAGGGATATTACCAAGCTTTAGGTAATCTTTGATTTGAGTAGACCAATCTTGATGTGAGGAAGCCTTGATTGCATGAATTGCCTACCTTTTTTGAAGTTCATCCCGAGTGAATGTTGATTGGGAGAGAACTTGTAAGAATAGCATTGTGCTACTATCAAAAGGAGTTTGAGGGAATAGAGTCCCCCAAGTGGCATGATTCAAGCGATCATGAATTTGTGAGAACCTTTCTTGAGGAGGTTCAATCTGAATCATGTGGACTTCTAGCATGGATTGAGTGTTCTCACACTCAACCATAGATTATGACAACATTTTTACTTGAATGGTTGTCATATCATCAGCAGGGTTCTACAAGATTAAAGACCCCAAGGAGGCCATTGTATCCGCAAAATGATTATATGAGTGAGGGAGTGCCTCGATATCATACCATTTAAACTTTTCTAGAAGTTTATCCACAAGGGCTTTATAGGCTTGCAGAACTAGACACTTGCATTGGTAAATCCCTTTGACCTAGTTTATGATGAGCAAGGAGTCACCAAAAATGTTGAGCTTGGTTATTTTCATGGTGACAACCATTTGAAGACCTATGAGCAAGGCTTCATACTCGACATTGTTGTTGGTGCATGGGAAATCGAGTTTGAAATATAGGGGTATTGGAGCCCCTTGAGGTGTGAAAAATATAATTCTCGTGCCACCCCCTTGCTCGCATTTGGAGCCATCAAAGAATAGAGTCATATCGGCCTGTGACTCAGGCTCGTCAGAATCAGGTGATTCTAATATTTGGAAGACTCCATCATCGGGAAGCTCCATGCTAAGAGGCTGATCATCCTAGAGAGGAGCCTCTACGAGTTGATTGATGATGACCTAACCTTTAATTGATTTTTATTCAATAAATTCTAGGTCAAACTCCATCAACAACATGATCCATTTTATCATGTGACTATTATGATAAGTACGACTCATCATATATCACAATGGATTCTCTTTTGATACAACATACGTGGTATGACTAAGCATGTAATGGTATAGCTTCTTGGTGGTAAAAACCACCGCTAGGCATAAATTTTCAATGTATGCGTACTTGATTTCATAACTGACCAAGGTGCGGCTAAGGTAGTAAGTAGCCTGTTCCTTATGCAATTCATTCTTTTGGGCCAACATGATGCCCAATGCAATCTCAGTGGCTGAGATGTATAAGCGGAATGACACTCCTAGTCTGGGTGGAGCCAATACTGGTGGCGAAGCTAGATATTGTTTGATTGCATCAAAGGTAGCTTGACACTCATCATCCCAATGGAATGCGACCCCCTTGTGCAATAGTTTGTTCATGGGTCAACATTTATTAGATAACTATGTGCTATGAAGCGCTTGATAGATGTGACCTTACCCTACAGGCTTTATAACTGCTTGATGGTAGTTGGGGGAGGCATCTCAAGGATTACCTTGACTTTGTTGGGGTCTACTTTGATGCCTCTTTTAGAGATGATGAATCCCAAGAGTTTTCTAGATGTGATGTCGAAGATGCACTTCTTGGGGTTCAATCTCACATTGTGTTCAATAAGGTGATCGAGGACTTTGCTCAAGACATCGAGATGCTCATGGCGTAATAATGATTTGGCCAATAAGTCATCCATGTAATCTTCCAAAATTTTATGCATATAGTCATGGAAGATGTATGTCATGGCACGTTGGTAGGTAGCACTAGTGTTTTTAAGGCCAAAAGGCATGACCTTATAGCAAAATGTCCCCCAAGGTATTGTGAATATCATTTTGAGTTGGTCTTCTGGATTGATACAAATCTGGTTGTATCTAGAGAAACCATCCATGAGGGATAACATTTTGTGGCCCATTGTGGCATCTACTAGGGCATCGATGTTCGGTAATGGGAACTCATCCTTGGGACTCGCTTTGTTTAGGTCTCGAAAGTCAGTGCAAATGTGAATCCTCCCATCGGGCTTCTTGATGGGAACCATGTTGGACAACCATGGTGGATAGTCCATTGATATGATGAACTTGGCATCCAATAACTTTTGTAGCTCATATTTTACCATTAAGGCTACTATCGAATGCATTTTTCTCAACTTTTTCTTAACTAGCTTGGCCTTTGGGTCAAGCATCAGATTATGCATGACTAGATTTGGATCCAGTCCTGGCATATCTTTGTAGGACCATGCAAAAGCTTCCTTCTTCTTGGTGAGAAGGGCTATGTAATCGACTTGCTCAATGGGGGACAAGCTTTCCCCTAACTTGATACATTGAGGATTCTCAGGATCTGAGCCGATATCCTTATCAATCATTGGTTCAATTGACATATGCGACCCCTCCTCCAACTGATGGGGAGTAGGGATCAGATGAATGTCATCCACTGGGTTTAGATCATCAATTGGAACTTCAGGTTCAACCTCAGCTTGAAAGACATCTTGAGTAGGCCTTGGAGAGAAATGAAATGGTTGTAACATCTCATCGCAAGGCTAGTACTCAAAAGGTGATGGGGGAGAATCTCCTTAATCAAATTCAATTACCCCCAAGTCGAGGTGTAGTGGCTTTGATGGGTTATTCAGATCTCACATGGGTGCAAAAAGGTCTATGGAAATCATGTTAATGGATGGATGATTTCCCCTAGGTGGTTGATGGTGTCTATTGACATCTGGGTGTCGCAAGACTTGTGGAGGTGGTTGCGGTGGAGATGGAATGATCAAAGGTGAGAGGTGCAACTACAGGTGAGCTTGCCCTTCTATGGGGAGAAACTCTCACTAGATAGGGTGGTGTAATGGGAACATATGCAAATATCCCTCATGCTCATCATCCAATGGGATAATCTATGTGTACTCGACATGTGAACTAGAAGAGTCGATGGATGCCACTTCATAATCTGACTCATCATCAGATGTCCATTCATAGGGAGACCCTTGATCTTCTTCCTCACTATCGTGTGGAAGGGTATGCAAACTTTCACCTCTTTCATAGGATTGGATGACATCATGAGATACCTCTTGATCTCTCATGGGTGTGAGGAAGTAGTCTCCTAGTGAATAGACTCGATTGGGGTTGGCGTAGGGATCACACGTAAGCTCATCCCTATAGTTTAGGCTCAGGCACTATAAACTATCAGTGAGGACCTCAAGAGGCATAGGCTTGTTGTGTCCCAAACTAGACTTATCATAAGGCATTTGATATTATGGTTGGTAAGGAATGTGGGTGCCTTGCTCATACAAGCCCAAACCATAGCCATGCTAGTTGTAGAGATGAAGATATCTCATGGTGAAGTTTGGATTGGACATGTAGTTAATATCCTCAAAAAAGGGCTCTTCATCCTCTTCCTACTGCTGATAGGGCTCTATGCCATAGTCGAGACCCCCATAAATGAAATTTTTTTGATTTGGGGGTAGGTTAAGAGGTATGATAGTGCCTATGGGAAGATGAGGTCGACCCATGTCTTGCACCGACTCAATGGTAGGAGTGGTTGTGATGTTCCTAACTAGGTATTCTCCTAGACTGGTGGTAGCTAGATGCACTATGACTTGTGGTGGTGGAGAAGGAGGGGATGGGAGTGAGGCTTGAGTTGATTCAATGTTGGCCTCATAGGGTGGCTCCTCATCCACTGGACTAGGAATCTCGCCTATGGAGATGGTGGATATGGTTGGAGGGGTCTCATCAATAGGCCTTTTCCCCATGTTCCTTGGTGGAGGATTCACTGATGATGAAGGTATATCTGGGGGTGTCAATGATGAGGATGGTATGGTAGAAGATGATGATGGATTGATTGAAGGTGATGGTGAAGGAGTCAAACCTTGGTTGGATGCATTCGATAGAAAATCTAGATGGGTTGATGGTAAGGTCGACTCAGGGATTTGTTGCACCAAGTTGCAGTACTTGAAGGGCTCAAGGTCTGTAGAGATGACATGGACTTGCCCTTCATAGGTGTACTTTAGACATTGGTGAGTGATGGAGGGTACACACTTCATGTCCCTGATCCAAGGTCTACCTAGCAAGATATTGTATGCCATCTCACCCTCCAAGATGTGGCACAGTGTTGGTATGGTCTTTTGTCCTACCTGAATAGGTAAGACTATCATACCAACTATTGAGCATATAGCATCATTAAATGCTTGAAGGGTATAGGTAGACATGACAATATGAGATGTCGAGAGCCCAAGATGTTTGAGAGCTATTGTAGTGATGATGTTGTTGGATGAACCAGTATCAATCAAGACTCTCTTGTAGGGTGTTCCATTTACACATGTGATGATGTGCAAGGGGGGATCCACCATATCATTTTGAACCGGCTTGAGCTCATCCTCCTGAAAGGTGATCATTGGTTCTATACATTACCGAACATGCCCCATAAAATTGTTAAAGGAGTTAGACTCCTGGGGTTGTAGCTCGATCACCTTGAGGATCTCCATTAGAGCTTCTCGATGAGGTGGAGATTGTTGAATAAGCTCATAGATGGAGAGTCAGGTAGATGTTGTTCTCAGGCTCTGAGCGAGCTTGCTCTTTATCATGACCATGGGTCGAGGTGGGAGGTTTGGCACTAGATGTGGCAAAGGCTGTGATGTTGAAGGAATATCGCTTGAAGCCATAGGTGGTGCGACTGGACTTGGGTACCACCTATTCCTTGTCACAATGTTGATCATGTCGATGAACCCTTGCTTAGGGGGTGCCTGATGGACCTCATTCACTTGTGGCACTGGCTTTGCCTATTCTGCATGGGTAGGCAATGGGTCTTTAAAAACACCCATCTATTGATTGTTTGGTGTGATAGGGTTATCAACCTGAAGGTCATTCCTATCGATCATATCTTGTACCAGATGTTTGAACTTATAGCACATCTACACATCATGCCCATTTTGCCTATGAAACTTACAGTATAGGTCTTCATGGTATCCTTTGGGCTTTGGTGCATTTGGATCGATAGGTCGACTCTCAGGTAGATTAATTGCCTTAGCTACATAGAGGTGCTCAAACAAAGAGTCCATGGACTCAGCAATGGGTGTAAACTATCACTTAGGGTGACATTGTTGATTCTGCCCTTGGTTATTCTGATTGTCCTTGTTGTAATTTCTAGGTGTGGCCTGATAATTAGGCTTTTGAGGTGGCACTGGTTGCACAGGCCCTGGAATACTAATGGCAACCTGATTGACTGATGTTGGCTTAGGTTGCACTAGGTTGTTCTTGGTATTCTTGTTCCACTCCTTCTTGCAAGGCTTCACAATCTCTCCCTCTTGAATCTTGATGTCTTCGATTGTTCTAGCTTGCGCTAGAGCATCTTCAAGAGTTGGATATTGTTGGAGTTGCAGCAACAAGGAGATCAACTTTAAGTAGCTCTTAGCAAACATTTGAGTCAACTCCATCATGGGGAGTAAGTATGGTAGCTTGGAAAGCAATGCTCACCACCTATTGCCATAGTTTATGATTGACTCATCATCAAATTGTTTCAACCCTGCAAGGTTAGCTAGTGTCACCTTCCGCTTGGTATTGAAGGTGAAGCATTCTAGGAATGCATCTATGAGTTGATCAAGATTGTGGATGCTATGCTTTGGGAGTTGGGTGTACCACTCCATAGTTGGGCTAGAGAGGGTAGTCAAGAATATCCTCAAAAGCAAAGCATCATTATCCTGGATGCCAAAGCATTGGCTCAGGAACTTGGTAACATGCTCCTACGCATCTTCATCTCCCTTAAAGGTAGCCAGGTGGGGCATCTTAAACTACTCTGGATAGGAAGGGGTAGGCATGGAAGGATGGAGCGGTTGACTATGCAACTGGCATAGAGTGGGCTTCTGGGACCCAGACCTAGAGGTCTTGTTCTCCACTGATTCTAGGCACTCTAGCAATACCCTATATGCATCAGAGGATTTGATCTCCTCTTCTTTGCTTTGATCCTACGATGGAGGGTGAGGAACCTCAGGCCTATTATAGGGTGGTGGAATATCACCCCCTACCTCGATAAGGTATTTCAAGATATTCCACTTCTGGCTCATGCTCAGTGTAAGCCCCATAAGGCATCTCTTGAGCTAGCCTATAAGGAGGGGTAACTGCCTATGGTAGGCACTCTATGTTTGGCTTGGGAGGCAAGTCCCGATTTGGCCTAGGAGGTCATGGAGGCAACATTGGGTAAGGCCTAGGAGGCCTATCTTGGATGAAAGTGGGTTGCCTCTGATGGACTTCCTATCTATGGGTACTAGGGGTAGGAACCCTCTCATGTAAGGTTTTCTAAAATAGCTCATTGGTTTATTATTCAATCCTTTCTTTCTCTATTTGATGCAAGTGGTCCAAGCATTCTTTGTCTCATCAAAGCTGCTTGAATTGTGCTTGGTATTCAACATATCTTGTGATCACTTGATTGATCTATTCTACCATGTAGGGTCTAGGAACCCTAGCAACATCACCTTGAGGCCTATCTCACTCAGGATGATTCGAGATATCAATCATGCACTTCCCTCGATCGAGGGTAGTTGCATTCACTTGAGGTTCAGGTTTAAGCATGTGATATTTATACTCTATTGGTGTAGAGGCACATCATGCCTACGTAGTATACTAGTCTTGAGGATAATCAAGGATCTCCTCATGCCTTCCTTCATTGATGAGGAAGGGAAGGGCTGAGTTGGCTCACCCTGAGTGATGAGTATCATACTCATCTTGGTACCTAGGCTATTGTAACCTATTAGGGTAGTGTAAGGGTGAAGTGTGATCAATTGGCCCTACCCAATGTGTGTACTCTTGCTCTTGCCCATAAGCGGGTGTGTTAGACCTAGCAGGCATGCAGATGCATGGTACTACTCTATCTACTAGCACCTCAGTGTATGGTTGCCTTTCATCAAAGAAGGCATGTGAAGTGTCTAAATATTGGTAATATGCTCTCGGATTAGGATCAAAACCCGTAGGGGTGTCCCGCATAGGGCTCCCTTGTAGGTGATGTTCCTGACTAGCTATTCTGGGACTTGGGTGAGTAGAAGGCCACCAAGGAGGTATGACCAGGTCCTTGGGGCTAAATCAGAGATGACTCATGTCTCCTAGTCTACTCTCCATAATGTCCACCCTTGAGTGGGCTTGGCTATGGGTACACACCATTGCTATTCCCTACCAAACCCTAGATGATTATCTCCTTTACAAATTTTTAATAAAGCAACACACAAGAATGGAAACACATAATAAGACAAATGTTTATCTCTTTTAAGGATTATGTGTGTTCCCTAAGCTGTTTTGTGTGTTTAGATTTTTTGTTTGTAAAGAAGACCTTGTGTCATGTGTTTTGCTCTTGTTGGATGATATTCTTGTGTTTAAATGGATTTCACTTGTATGCTCATAGCTCGACAACTAATAATGAAATTCTGGTCATGTAAACCCACCAAAGTATGGAGATGAAACCCATACCCGATCAGGGAGCACAGGTCCTACCAATCCTCACCTAATACTCACTTGGTCAGCGTTATACCCTCCGAAGAGAAGTACATGCAAATTTTCCAAGCTACGTCGGATCTTGGAGCCGGCCTTGGCCAAAAATTAGGGTTCATGGGATTTGAGACAATGGGTGGAGATGAAACCCACCATCGTTGATCTCTACTAGTGGTTGGTGATGAAATCCAACTCACTAGCATTTAAGTGGAACATGGTGTGTGTGGTTCCTTTTAAGCTTAAAGAAAGTAAACAATGAAGCACTCAATGATCTTTCACTAAATGCAAGAAAATGATGTTTTACTTTCAGAAAATCTAGATAAAAAGCAACCTACAAAATGCATGTCCTAAATGATAACCTACCCATTAGGTAGGCTACAAGCAAGCAAGCCATAGAAATGCATTTCTACTTAGTTCCTTTTCAGTTTTTCTTCTTTTTTTGTTGTTTTTGCAATTATGGAAAAGTGAAACCTATCTTCCTACCTTTCAAGCAAACAAGGGAAGCAAGAAAAACCAAATTTAAGCAATTTTGAATAGTAGAAAAGCAAACTGAAGGTTTAGGCACTTACCTTGATAGCCTAAGAACTTGTTATTTCTAGAATTTTGAGCAGAAAAGCTTCTATTTTGTGGCCATCCTAGGGTGGGATGGCTTCCAGTTTGGTGGCCATCCTAGGGTGGGATGGTTGTGTGGTCATCCCTGGGTGGGACGATTAGCAGTCCAGAGGTCATTTCAGGCCAGAATGACCAGTTCCTACAATAGAATAAAGGCAAAAATGAGGTCAAATATTTAACCAAATCAATTGGGATAGGGTCCCACCATGATCACCACTGAAGTATGGGAAAAATGGTGCACCTAACAATGTTAAATGAGATGCATCTATCGCTAGTGTTGATTAAGCATTACAAAAGGACATTCAAGTAAGCATGATAAGCCAAATAAGTGCAGGAAAGAGAGTTTTTATTTATTATTTGATAGATCAAATCATGGTTACATAAATGTCCCCTTGAGGGCTCTAGATTGATACACTCATTACAAAATGGTGCCCAAGGATCAAATCCTTTCAATAACTCGGGTGCACTTCCAATGTTCTTCCTCGTACCCACGATTGAAGTGGGTGGGCCTATGATGCCACCACTTTGTTATTTGATATTCTGATCCTATGCTCCTTCCTCATGCACTATAAGACCTACACCTACACACAAGGAAACCAGATTTCGTCAATAGCAAGTGCGGATTGTGAAGCATGCAAAAGCAATACATGCAATAATAGACTAGAAAGTGGAAATATGCAATGCGACCATCCAAAACAATTCCAAATGATTCCAAATATTAGAAATATGCATAAAAAGTGATTTTGGACTGATATAATTGAAAATAATAAAGAAATTGCATCCATATTCATGTCGATTACATGGTGTGCCTATTAAGCCTACAAAACACAAAATGAGTGATTTCTGGTCCTAAACATCTCCAAATCACACCAAATTTGGACAACATATATAAAATCATATTTAGAGAGGACCCATGTAAAAATATTAGCAAAATTGATCACATATTCATGTGCATCTTCGGGTGAGCCAAGTGAACCTACAAAATACTAAAAACATGATAACTCATTCAATATAGCTCCAAATTGCATGAAATTTGAACAGTATATTCCTGATCTATCCTAGAATAAGCCTATTTAAAAATAGTAGAAAAATTATGCTTCAATATATGACCATCCCTTGTAGGGATGGTGGTGACTATCATAGATTGGGGGCCATCCTAGGGTGGGACGGCCACCAGATCTGCTAGTTTTCTACCACCAATTCCTCTGTGAATTGGTCAAAAACTCTCTCAAAGGTGTTGTCATAAAATTTGGGGGTGAAATTCACTCAATTGGTTTGGTTTTGTAAACAAATTGTGCCTCTTGAATCACTCGAGAACCTCCTTCGCTAGGTAGAGATTTTGAGGGAAAAAGCACAAAAGGTTGAGGGGAAATCTTGGCAGCACTTCATTGCAATGTCACAAAACTCCTCTCTATGTTTTGGGTGGAAAATGGATCCACTTTATAGCCCAAGGGGGCCTATGGCCAAATGGGCATGCAAGGACATGCAGGGCAAGAGGCACCACTTGTCCAAAACTTGGCATGTATTGGAGGGGGAAGGAATCTCCCTTTTTGGCCTCCATTCTATAGCATGTCATAAGGATTCTGCGCCCTCAGGTCTGCATGCTTGAATAGGTAGGCTAAATGGTAGTCTCTGGGTGCCATTTGTCCAAAATTTGACTTTTTGGGAGTCAAAGGCCATGGTCATCCCACCCAAGGATGGTCGCTTGTGACCATCCCTGGGTGGGACGGTCATGAACTGTGACCATCCCAGGGTGGGACGGTCATGCCTATATGGCCCAAAACCTCCCAAAAGTGGGGTAGAGCCTTCCAAAAGTGGTTAGGACCACTGTGTAACCTCTGAGGGTTGCCCAAGGGGGCCATATGATGTCAAATTAGCCAATGCTTTTGGTCGCCTAATCGGATTGACATGATTTTAGTGTCTATAGTATCACTGCAAAAATTTTTGGTTGTTGAACCCTTGGTTCTGTTGTTTGTATCATTGTGAAAATTTATGGTTGTCTTGGTTGGCTTTGGATCTGTGTTACTCTGGTGGTTGTTGGGTAGTGATGTTTCTAGGGTTGGTTGCAAATTATGGGCTCTTGGTTAGATTGCTCTATTTTTCTTATGGATTTAGTTTATCTTTGAATATTTGGCTGAGGTTATTGAGGGGGATAGGACCAAATGCTGATCCAAACCCGTTGGGGGTGATCTTGGTTTGTTGTTGTTGCGGTAATGTCTAGCTGTTGTCCTTTTGGATAGCACTTGATCTAGATACTTTGTTACTCTGGTTGGTTGGATGGTTCTGCTTTGGTGGTTTACAGAGTTTTTATCTCCAGTTCCAGCACTAGTTGTAGGGTTTGATCCCAGGGTTCCATGACTATCCTTTTAGGATTTTTTAAATTCACCTTGTTGTTGGGGTATTTGGGTAGATTCAATCAAGGCCTCTCTTCCAACAGAGATCTAGATCCAGTAGCAAGAGGCAGCTAATTTATTTTTCTTGTTTGAGTGGATGATTCAAAGTTCAATCCTTCTTTGCACTCAGGTTTGTGTGGTGTTCACAGGGGAGTTTGTTCCTGTGGAGCTGTAGGGGTCCACTATTTTGGTGGGGTGTATTTCTTTGCAAGGGCATGCTGGTTTTATGGTTTTTGGTTATATCCAGGTTGTATTATGGTGCAATGTTTCATCCTTGACCATGGTGTTTGTGCTTTGGCTAGTGGAGGGAAGTTGCATGATGGAGCAGGATTTTTAATTTTTAAATTTCAAATTTTATCATTTGAATCCGTTTCTAGGTCGGATCTTTAGTAGCATAGATTTGTCGTTGAAATTTCATTGTTTTATTTTTAGTGATTTTTTACCTTGATATTATGCTTCTTTCCCCTGCTTTGGGGCTATAAGACCGTTGCCTTCAGTGTGAACCATTGCCTTCGATGTTTTTTACTCTGGTTAGAGTAGTTGTAAACGGTTAAGAGATGCCTTTCAAAATCCTCTTATTGGTGTTGTGTTTTGTGCTCCTATGAATCTGATGTAGAAGGTTGTGGGATACCTTTCAAAACCCTCTTTAATTACTAGTACCAAAAAAACTAATTAAAATAAAATCAAAATACAGTCTAAAGTTATTTTTTAATTTGTTAAAGTAATATAAATAATTGGGACATATCATATGACATTATCAAATGACATTATCTCAAACTGTTAAATTTCTAATGTTAAAGGAGAAGATCCAAGTTAAAATATTGCCAAGGATACAAGGATAAGACTCAAGATTTGTTGATACTTGCAAAATCACCACATAAGCTATGTTTCAATTCCTATTTTATCAAATAAAAATAAAAATTTAAATATATACACAATTGTAATCAATGGTATTTTATTTAAGTAAAACAAAATACTATATTCATATTTAATTTTATTTTATTTTTAATTATTTACATAGGATTGAAATCACTTACTAGTATTATGAACCATCTTAATCCTATGGGCACTTAATCCTAAATCTATGTATTATTATAATTTAGACCCCCTTCTTATAAATGTTCATATGTT
>JAQPPZ010004771.1:0-172500 GCA_028583015.1 Wollemia nobilis | reverse complement strand
AATGGAATTCCATATCTTATCTTTGTGTCTCTATGCTACCAAAAGTTCATCAAAAACCTATAAAAAAGACCACGCGTGGCAATACCACTTATGGGCTGTTAAGTATACAAATGCTCCCTCCACGTTTTCAAGAAAGGCGTTCCATAGCAAGCCATTTGCATCACGTCAACATTCCACCACATATGGTCGATGGTGTCATCGAAACAATGGGTGGTGTAAATTCAATTGGAAATAAATGGTGATTAAACTCAAATTATTCCTTAAACTAATTATAACGTATAGGATTTTAAATTATACTATATACGATTTATCTAAGGTTAGTGTTTTTAGTTTAAATGTTGGAAAAGAAACAACTTGAATGGCTAGTTAAGTTCAATATCAAAACAAACTAATTATTTATAATTAATAATTATTAAATTTTAAAAATATTTTTACATTAAAATAAATAAAATTAAAAATTATCTATGCATTTTTATTTTTAAATATATTTATATAGATTTTTAAATTTTTTGAATAAAAATCTAAAATCATATTAATGCAAAATTTTGTTTTGATGTGTGGTTAAGTAGAACATTAACTTTATCTATACTTTAACTTTAACTTCAACTTCATATTCAAAAAAATTTATTCAATGATATATTCTTGGAATATCGTTTCTCTTCTATCTATTCATGTAAATGAGATTAGTTTTTCCAGACGATCAATTTGTTGTTTGATTTCTCTTTTAACCAAGTCAGCTACACTTTCTATAGCTTCTGACATATTAAATTATGGGACTTTGAAGCAACATTATCTCGAGCAGCTTTGTCTTTCTCTTGCATATCTTTTTATATTTGCATTTCAACTCTCCAAGCCTAAAGCTTTCCCTCAAAAAGCTCTTTAATTTGGGATTCCCATTCTAAAGAAATTTTTTGAGAAATTTTCTTATGTTTATTTACGTATTCTGCAAGAATTTCCTTAATTGCAGGTAATAAAATATTGGAAATATAATCATTTGCTTGAGTAGCTAATTTATATGTATATTTTTTGAAATTACAGATGTACAATTTAACCATTCCAAACAAATTTTTTCTGTGAGTGCCTCTGACTCATCATAAAACAATTTATTAATATTTTTATTTGGAAGTTGAAGACGTGGTTTTTCAATTCGTAGACTATGGGGAACAATGCCTTTGCCCAAATTCTCTTCGATTCAGGTAGCCTGGAATGGCATTTTTTTACATTTCTGCTCAAAATCTTGGATTCTTCAAACCTTGTTTCCAATAGCTTGTCGAAAGACTAGTCATGGAGGAACATTGTGCATTGCACCAATTCCATCTATGAAGGTCCTTCTATCCTGTGTACAAGGAACTCTTCTATTTTGAGAAAAAAAATTGGTTTCTATTAGACCTCTACAAAACTCTTCCATTTTATTTGCATCGAAGACCCGTTATTCATGCTCCCAAATTTGTTGCCGTGAATCGTATTACCGTAGATGCTTGTGAGGAAGACGAACAAGGAAACTAGGGGGACTATCAAAAACTATGGGAGAGGATTCAAAATTTGAAGGGTCAATAACTGGTAGAGTAGTGTGTGCCATTACTGGGTAAACTAATTAATGAAAAAGAAACATGGCGAAGCAATATTCTAAAAACATAAACTAGTTTTTGATTCACTAGATCACAAATGTGCAAGTTAAGAGCATACTCCTAGTGCTGCAAGCTTTTTTATTCACCAAATCACATTACGTGCAAGTGAAGAGCACAATACCGAAAACTAAAACGTATTAGAAAATAGAAGGAAAAAATAAGGGATTATAAACTTAAAGAAAGAGACGAGTTAGGAAAGAAACAAAAAACATTTGATTGAATTTTTATTTCGTAAAAAATAAGTGATACATCTACAAAAGTCCGAATGTGTTTCCACCTACAACGGAGTGAGTTTCAAAGAGGTACAACCTCTCTTTATAAAGACCTATCTCTAGGGGGAGCTAAAGAGTAATGCATGTGGGATAAAAACACTCAAGCATTAATACAAATCGTAGGTTTATAGACCAATACGGTGAAAAGAAGAAAAGTCCCAAGCTCAACCCCTAAAAAACACCCACCCAAAAAAGAGAAGAAACACATTAAAAAATGCAAAAATACAAGGTGGGAAAGAGTCCCTTGAACAATTTTATTTTTACACAGATAAGTTCAAAGAGTTTTTTGGTTCCTCCAACAAATGATGCCTCGAGCAATGCGTTTAAGCTCTCTATCTTTTCTCCAATTTTCCAACATTGGAGAAATAATATCTGTGTCGATTCGAAAATCTCTGACAAAATTGCAGTTGTCCAACTTCAAAATAAGAGGAATTATTTTTATTTTGAATCAATGTCTGCGTGCAACTCGCTCTAAAACTCTGGCCAAAAGTGAAGTTCTGCCATCAAATTTAACTTTCTCAAACAAAGGCAAAATTAATTTGATATCCCCTAGCTCTGAGTCTGTTAAAAAAATTATTTAAAAAATAAATAAATCCATCCCTGGAGCTTTCTCTAACCAAAAATATTCTGAGTTCACTCATGATAAATGCTTTTTTCTGATGAAATGAATGATGGGAGGAAGCAAGAATGTATTGATAGACATTCATCAACTTTTGAAATAATTTGGTACAAAGAATTCCAGTCTAAGCAAAATCAAGCCCCTTAAAAAACCTAGTATTTAGAAGTGTTACTACACAATCAGAAATTAAGGAAGTAATTTAATGATGTCATAGAAGAAACCGTAGACAACAAGAAAACCATTAAGATCCCCCTTAAGGCCATGCCAAACTCCAATGACATCATCAATGTATCTTTTATAAAATAAAATATTTTCCACAACAACATTAGTGTATTTCTTATCTTTCGAGTTGTAAGCTTACTACAGTGGTAAGGGCTTTGGCTTCTTTTTGAGAGGTCCAAGGTTCAAACCCCACTTAGTATGAGGGGACCATGACCCCTCACAAAAACACATGTAAACTCATTGAAAAAATAGGTCCTAGGGGGACAACACAACGATTTGTGCTTTGGATCTTTTTTGGGAGGTCCAAGATTCAAACCACAATGTGGGTGAGTGTGTGAGGGGGTGTGTGTGATTGTACATAACAAAAAAAAAATGATTATATTAATTAGGTTCAAGGTGTGGACCAATTGGTTCGATCAAACCCCGTAAGGGGGTAGAGGTTCAAGGTTCAAATCTCGGGCCTCGTCGGACTGAACGCGTGTTTTTTCCTAGTGTTTTCAACGACGTAAAAAGTTTAAAATAATTGTGGCATGGTGGTTATAGGGGTGGACTGCGCAAATATTTTTGTGGCGGCTTCACTTACGGATAACGCAGAATACTGTGGTGGCCATAAAAGCTGGACAACCTGTCCAAATTCATGGCGGCAACCGATTCCATCATGTAAATTAAAAAAATAATTAAATTTTTAATTTTAAAATATAAACTATTATAATTAAATGGTATTTGATTACAAGTATAAATTTTTAATAAAAAAACCTATATAATACTATTATGTGGTGATTTTTTTGGTCATGTAGAAGATGTAAAATTATGTCAGTCTAATATTTAAATATATATTTAAACAATCCAGATATATCACCATTTTTTTAAACTTAATAAAGATGCCTAAACATAGTCTTATGGGGGACAAAACAAGGGTTCAAGCTTTGGCTCTTCTTCGAGGGGTCCAAGGTTCAAACTACAACATTGACGAGTGTGTGAGGGGGTGGACGTGTGTATGGTTGTGTGTTTGGCCCTTATTGATAAGCTCAACTCCCACCCTTATGAGAGGTCATGGTTGGGATGAGAATGCCTAGCCTTGAGGTCGGTCGTACGGGTTTCTCATACTAACCTCAATAAAAAAAAGATGTTAAACATAAAATTATAAAAAATTATTAAATGTTAACAAGATTCAAATCCTTAACCTTTTTACCTCTTCAAAGTCTTCAAAATAAATACCCACTCATCATTTTACCTAAAATTATTATTATTATATGATAAAGATGAAAGTTATTACTTCCTAAATTTGCATACTGAGTCTTATCACAATCAACACTCAATTTTATTCCATGCTACTAATACAAATCAACTAATTAAATAATATCAAAATATTATCAAAATACAGGGTTTTTTTTTTTTTTTCTGATGTAGTGCAAATATTGGAAGTTCCATAGACTTGAGAATGAATGCGTCGCATATGCAACAAAAGATCAAAGGTCAAGTATGCTAAAACTATCCCATGGAGAAACAGATCCTGTAAACACCTTTTTGCATCTGCACTTCTAAATATGCTTGAGAAAGATATTTCTACAAACATATCAGAGTTTGGGGCACTGATCCAGCTGAGAAAAACCAAACAGAGAAAACTTCCAAGATCTAGTGAAAGAGGGAAAAAGAAAATAGTAGAAGACATCCCAAAACTGTTTAGCCATGTCACAAAACCAAAACAAGTGAATAAAAGTTTCTAAAATTGAGGGGAATGTGTAAAATCTTAGCCAAACTTTCACCAGTTGGAAGTTAAATCTGTCATCCAAGAAGTTGAGTTTTGGATTCAAGACTTCATCAAATTTCTCATATGATTCAGGATCTTAAGAAGGTTCAACATGAAACTAAGAAGAAGGCAATTAACAATGATAAGTAGGTTCAGGTTTTGATTACTTCTTTTTCTTCTTTGAAAACTTTAGAGGATATCATGGAAGAATATAACAAACTCTCCGACAAACTCTCCTGCACATGAATGCTCATATCTAGTGTATTGCAGCAAAATATAGCTGTATATTGATATTAGCTTCTATATTTTTATATATATTCAGTTAGAGATGCTTTTATTTTTTAACTAGTGGATAGTGCTAATACCAAAATATTATAATATTCCTGTTAACAAATTAATATAATTTAACTAATATTGAAAATATAGGTGAAACCACTTTTCTGTGGTATAACTGAAATTATTTTTCTTATAATTCATACTTAATAAAAATTCAACAACATAGCAATAACTTTTTCTTAAAATTAAAGGACATAATGCCTTTTTTTTCTTTTCATTGAACTCTACTCTTTTATATATATATATATATATATATATATATATATATATATATATATATATATATATATATATAGATAAGAACTAATGTTTTAAACAATTTTTTTAATGCTTTAATATATTATATGACTAACTTAGATATATAAAATATATATATCTATAAAAGTCGAGAGTTATCAATCTCACGCCTATCTCATTTCTTGAGGGTGTGATAAATAGGCGCCTCGAGATTGATAACTCTCGGTATATATATATATATATATATATATATATATATATGAAAGCCTGTATTAGTAGTTTAAATATTTTTTAAATATTTTAAATCCACCTTCCTGACTGCCATTGTAGAACGCTATCCATGGAAACCACAAATTGCCACTCACATGGAAGCCACAAATTGCCACTCACATGTGTGCACGTCATCTCTTTTTCATTGGAATCCCACCATATATTTTCTTCGTAATTAAAATGTTAAAAATATCATTTTAAATTAAGAAATTTGTTTTGATGTGTCGTTAAGTGAAACATTATCTGTACTTGCACGTATCTATTCATGACACTATTGAAGAGGCCAAAAACAACCATAAAGTCCATGTGGCATGATCAAATAAAGTGTGCACTTATGTCCCGTCATGGGAAGGTAGATACCATGACTCCTTTTAAGCCAATCTTTTTTTTTTTTTTAAACCTTGAAGATTAAGAGTTGCCATCAAATTCGATTTTTATATCATAATGAATGATTAAATGAATGCATATATACTTTGTGAGAACATATTATTTTGAGCTTTTATTTAAGTTATAGGAAAGGATGTTCGGTTTTAGTTGTGCTATTTATTATTTTTTATATTACTTTAAAAAAATTAAATAAATAAAATGTATAATTAAAAAATTAAGAGATCAAATTTTTATTAGTAGCAATAATTAAACAATCATAAGTTAAAAGTGTTTTCTAAGTATATTGTTTATCAATAGTAAAAAAATAAGTGTTGTTCGCCTTTGTAGCATAAGTGGAGAAGGCGAGCCTGGCCTCATTGAACGAGAGGTCTATGGTTCGAACTTCTACGATACAAAGAGGATCTCATGTGGCTTCCCTCTAGATAGTGGTATACTTAAATGAAACAACATTGTTGGTCACCTAAGAGTGGTTCTAGAGGTTTCTTTTTAACCTAAAAGTTTTAGCCCCTAAGGGCTAGGTGGATTAGTAAGTGCTTGTTTTGCTATGCACTTACTAAGAAGAAACTTAGGTTCAAACTTTGGGGCTGCCAATTTGTAAAGGTAGTAGTATGATCTGAATCCTCTGAGTGCATACCAGAACGGTGACGACAATACGAACCCCAAGTGACTGGTGGTCTCCCTTTTACGTTGATGACGATATGAACCCCAAGCTTGTCTGGCCATGCACTTACCAAGAAGAGACTTAGATTCAAACTTTGGGGGTGCAAATTTGTAAAGGTAGTAGTCTGATCTAAATCCTCTGAGTGCACACCAGATCGATGACGACGATAAGAACCCTAAGAGATTGGTGGTCTCCCTTTTACGTCGATGATAGTACGGACCCCAAACGACTAGTTGTCTCCTTTTTACGCCGAGTCAACAACAATGAGATGAATAGGCTTGTTGGGAGCAACCCCTCAAATGATGGTACGAATCCCAAACGACCAGTGGTCTCGTTTTTACGTCGGGTCAAAAACAATGAGATGAATAGGCTTGTTGAGAGCAACCCCTCTAGTTTGAACCCTACGCTTGTCTGTTTTTAAAAATAATGTGGCTGTAACCAACTCTCCTATGTATAAAAAAATAAAAATAAAAGTATTTTCTAGGTAGATTGTTTATCAATAGTAAAATTGTTACAATATTTAATGATAAGTATATTGAATATGATATTATATATTATATGCATATTGAATATAACATTATATTGTATATGGGTGTTATGGATTATTGGTATAAGCTACATGGAACCAAGATTTGTTGTATTAAAGAGACTTAGGTTCAAACTTTGGGGGTGCCAATTTGCGACGGTAGTAGACGAATTGCAACGATACAAACCTTGAGCGACTTATGGTCTCCCTCTCACACCGGGTCAACAACAATGAGATAAATAGGCTTGTTGGGAACAACCCTTGTAGTTTGAACCCTTCGCTTACCGGTTGCTAAAAATAGTGTGGTTGTAACCAACTCCCCTATGTATAAAAAAATAAAAATAAGTGTTTTCTAGGTAAATTGTTTATCAATAGTAAAAGTGTTACAATATTTAATGATAAGTATATTGAATATGACATTATCTTTTATATGCATATTGAATATAACATTATATCATATATGGGTGTTATGGATTATTGGTATAAGCTACATGTAACCAAGGTTTATTGTATTAAAATAGTCTATTGTAATAGTGGGTTAGACAGGGCTTTAGTAGTTAGGTAGGGTAAAGGTTATACTATCTCGAAGTTGAATTAGATAATGGGTATATAAAGAAGGGATATTGTCATTATAACCATTATTCATATTTGTAATGCTTTGTCGCTTTTTGTGCACAATGTCTTCTCTAAATTATTTTGTATTTTGAGATTTTATGGAATTATTCCTTCCTTAAGGAGTATTATTGATGTTGCATTACCTTAAGGGTATTATCTACCTTTGTCTCAACGGGTGGATTATTGCATTATGAAATATTTTATGGATAAATCATTTGATATTTTAGTACATTGTAGATAGTTTATGTTTTTTTTAAATATGTTATATGTGGCTTTTGATAAGGTCACTCCCATCAAAATATCAAAATCTCATATATGTTGTTAGGTCAATTAAACCATATTCGACATGTCTTGATATTTCCAAACAATAATTAAATCAATTTTATCTGCTTAAGGGGGAGTTGTGAACGCCAAGGGTTTTGGATGGTTGCCAAGCTGTGAACATCGAGAGTTTTGGATGGATTCCTTGAATGATAAAAACTTCCCCCGTTAGGGCAAAATGGTGAAATTAGGGATCCAGATGGGAGAGCTAGGGATCTAAGGAATGTTGATCGATGTGTAGAAAAGGGAATGACAGATGCAAAAAATGTTCTACAGGAAGGATCAGGAAAGGATTCTTGGGCATCGATTCTCAAAGGAAGAAAGGAAGCGATTAAAGGAGAAGTTGGTACAGAGATATCTCATGAAAATGGAAAGGTATGTATTGTTGACTCCCTAATCAAAAAAATATTGAGGGATAATGAGTTTAGCATGGTAGGCAAATTTCTAGGGCCCAGACCAGATTTAGATGTGCTTAGAAGATGGCTTCATTCTAAAATTCAAACAAAGGGTTCAATGAATGTTATTGGTCTATCAAAGGGATACTTCTTAATATGGTTTAATATTGAGGAGGATCTGGTGGCAGCTTTATCACGAGGTCCATTTTTCTTTGGGAAAAGACCAGTTTTCCTAAAACATTGGCATCAGGGCTTCAACCCTCAAAAGGAAGAATTTTTTTTTGTTCCCATCTGGATTAGGTTCCCAGATCTGCCTATAGAATATTGGGATGATCAAATTATTAAGGGTCTGGCAACACAAATTGGATAGTTTATAACCATGGATCCACCCACCCGCAACAAAACAAGAATGTTGTGTGCAAGAGTCTGTGTTAATGTGAAGCTAGAACAAGACAAAGTGGAAAAAGTGAGTATCAAATCGATGCTTGGGGAATGGGAACAAAAAGTTGAATATGAAAATTTTTTGGTATACTGTAAGCAATGTAAAGTGTTTGGACATGTGGAGGGGAAATGTCATCTACAAAGATAAACCAAATTTACTAAAAAGTGGCAACAAAAGGAGAATCAAATAAACCAGAGGACTACAAGCATGGAAAAGGAAACTTCTAGCCCACAAGAAAGGGCACAAGAAAAGGAACAATATCAAGAAATTTACCAAGAGGTAAATGAAGAGGTAGAAAGTAAAATTAGTAATGGATGTTCTATACAGTACAAGGAAGAACAACATAATCCTAATAAGATAATGGAGTATGCAAGTAAATGCACAGAGCTAAACCAACAAGCAGATGAAGAACATAATGAGAAACAAAACTTGAGTGGTTTTGGAAATAACACTAATCAACAAGAGAATAGTCTCAATCAAGAAAAAGAAAATAATTATGAAGATGGTAACCATAAGATGAAAATAAATATGATTGAAAATCATATAAATCTAGATACCAAGACACAACAACAAAATGTGATTGCGATCAACATAGAGAATGCATACATTAATTTGGAAGTTGAAGAAGAAATATTAGTAGATGATGCTAAAATGGTAGAGGATACCCCATCCACTCAAATGGACTCAGAATAGGAGAAGGATTAGATTGAAGGAGTTTGGGGGTTTAAAATCAAAGAAATAGAGGGATGGAAAGGATTAGATCAAGTTTTAAGTTCAAAGAATGAAACTAAACAATTTGAGGAACATAAGGATCTAAGCATAATAGAAAACTCAAAGCAGTCTAAGGAGGGTATGCAAACAAGATTCAACAAAAGACTAGAGTTGGGTAAAATAACTCAATCAACATCAGAAGAATCTCTGATAGGATGTAATCAAATGGGAGAGAATGATCCTCCTGGAAAACATACAAAAAATACAAAGAATATAGGTAATTATGGGAAAAGAAAGCAAGGAAGACCCCCAAACAAGAAGAACAAAAAGTACTAGAGAATAGGGGACAAGAATTAGATCCAAATGAAGAATGGATGGTTAAGGGTAAAAGCCCATCAAACAAAACCAAAAAATGAAAATCCTTTCTTGGAATGTGCGAGGGCTAAATTCCCTTGGAAAAGAAGAATTGTTAGAGATCTACTCATGGAAGTAAAACCTGATATTGTTTATCTTCAAGAATCTAAAATTGACACAAAAAACTTGACATTATTCAGAAAGAGGTTTGGCCGAATGTTGAATGGATCATAAGCCCAACACAAGGTACTGCTAGAGGTATTTGCATCTTTTGGGATAGAATGAATTTTGAGGGCACTTTAATTGATCAAGAAGAGAGATTTTGCACAGTCAAATTGAAGAACAAAAAAACTAACTTTTGTTGGGTAATGATAGGGGTTTATGCTCAAAATGATGATCATGAGAGATTCCATCTGTGGAATAAGCTATCTTTTCAGAGGAGTCTTTTCATTAATTTGCATTGGATGGTTTTGGGTGACTTCAATATAGTCTTAAGAATAGAGGACAAAAGTGGAGGGAGGATTAACATCACTCAAGGTATGCAAGATTTTAATGATTTTATTTAGAATAATAAGTTGATTGACCTGGATATGTGTAAAGGTAAGTTTACATGGACAAATAGAAGGATGGGGGATAATCACATTCAAAGGTGCCTGGATAGAGTTCTTATTTTTGATAGTTGGCTAAGTATAAATAGTATTCATAGACTTACATGTATGCCCAGAATAGGATCAGATCACAATCCCCTTTTGCTGGATATGGAAAAGGAGGGGAAGCAGGGAGGAGCACCCTTTAGGTATGAGCTCATGTGGAATATGCACCCAGACATTACAAATAAAATTCAATCTTGGTGGTAGGAGGAGGTTCAAGGATCAACAATGTACAGAGTTACCCAAAAATTAAAGAACATCAAGTATCGAATCAAAATTTGGAATAAAGAGGTTTTTGGTAACATCAATTTAAGAAAACAACTTAAAAAGGATATCCAAGATATAGAGGAAACAATGGAGAGGGAAGGGAGAAAACTAGAGTGGCATGAAAAGGAAAAACAACTCCTCACGGAGTATCATAATACCATTGCCCAAGAGGAAATTCATTGGAAATAGAAATCCAGAGTTTTGTGGCTCAAGGAAGGTGATAGAAACACTAAATTCTTCCATGTTTCGACTATGAGACATAGGAACAACAATAAAATCCTCTACCTTATGGGGGAATATGGAAGAAAGTATGAGGATTTAAATGATATTAAAAATGGCCATTACTTTCTTTCAGAACCTTCTTAGCAAAGAAAAAACAGAGTGCAACATGGAAATAGAAAGCATCATTAACAATGTTCCCAAAGGAGTTAATGATAGCATGAATGAATATCTATGCAAGGTAATCTCTAAGGAGGAAATTAAAAGAGTTGTGTTCTCTATGGGAGCATCCAAGGCTCCGGGACCAGATGGTTTCCCACCAAGTTTTTTCAACATCATTGGGATATTGTTGGAGAAGATGTAGTCAATGCAATCCAAGAAGCCCAAGAATCTAGTAAGTTGTTGAAAGAATGGAATAATACCTTCCTTGCTCTAATTCCCAAGAAATATGGGGTAGATAAATTGCAGGACTTTAGACCAATTAGCCTATGTAATACAATTTACAAAATTTTTACTAAAGTTTTGGCCAATCGGTTGAAAAACATCATCCCCTCAATCATTAATGAAGATCAAGGAGGTTATGTGGTAGGTAAGCAGATTACTGAAAGCATCATTGCCATTTATGAAATAACACACTCTCTTCAAAGGAGGAAAGGGTCAGGCATGTTCCTTAAGTTGGACATGAACAAAGCCTATGATAGGGTTTCATGGTCTTTCTTAGATAAAATAATGGAGCGAATGGGTTTTAGTGAAAAATGGAGGGCATGGGTTGGTATGTGTATTTCTAACCCCCACTTTTCAATCTTGATCAATGGAAAATCTGTTGGGTTCTTTCCTTCTACCAGAGGAATCAGGTAGGGAGATCCGTTGTCTCCATATCTCTTTATCATTATGGCAGATGCCTTGGGAAGAACTTTGGAAAGAAAGAGAAAGGATGGTAATATCAAAGGTCTAAAACATTCATCCATTGGTGAAGCTTTGTCTCATCAATAGTTTGTGGATGATACTTTCTTGCTAGGGGAAGCTACAAAGGAAGAAGCTTTGGAGTTTAAAAAAGTCCTTGATTCTTATGAAAAAGCTACAGGCCAAAAAATAAATTATGAAAAAAGTAGGATTATGTTTTTAAACATGGAGGAAAGTATAAGAGATCAAATAGTTAAAGTGTTGGGTTGTAAGGAGGAAAATTTCCCTATCACCTATCTTGGTTTGCCTTTGTTTATAGGCAAGATGAAATATGAACTTTGGAATCCAATTATTGATAAATTTAATAGGAAACTTCAAGGTTGGAAGGGATCTCTGTTATCCTCTATAAGGAAAGTACAACTCATAAAACACACGCTTCAAAGCCTCCCTATTTATTTCATGTCTTTCCTAAGGATGTCAAGGAAAGTGGAAGAGACTTTAGAAAGACTACAAAAAAATTTCTTATGGGATGGCACTGAATGCAAAAAATGTATACATCTGGTAGCCTGGGATACCTGTTGCCAACCTTTACAGAATGGGGGTCTTGGTTTGAGGAAGTTGAGAGATCTAAATAGAGCCCTTCTAGCTAAACATGGTTGGAGGCTTTGCACTGGAGCATCAGGGAAATGGGCTAGCATTATCCAAAACAAATACTTGGAGGGCAAAAACCACTTTATCAGTTGTTCTAATCCTCCACGTGGGTCTATTTTTTGGTAAAATATAATCAATAGCAAGAAAGTTCTATGGCAAGGTCTAAAATGGAGAGTAGGCAGGGGAGACAAAATTGACTTTTGGAAAGACCCTTGGATTCAAGAGGAGCCTTTAGCAAACTACAGAAAGTTCAAAGATATTAAAGAACATTTAACCAAAACCTATGGTAAGAAAATTAATGGTTACATTCATAGGGTGGGTGATTTTTAGGAGTGGAAAATCGTGCAAGAAGATATGCAAGGCCTGGGGGTAAAGATCTGCAAAACCTCCTAAGGAGTTATTATTTAGGTAGAGGTTTAGAGGAGGATCAGATAATTTGGGGAAGAAACCAGCAAGGCCAGTACTTGGTGAAGGATGGATATAGAGTCTTGGGCAAAGTAACCTCAGAGAAACCCGAGCTTAAAAGAATTTGGAAGCTAAACATCATCCCTAAGGTTGCTATGTTTTTTGGACTTCCATTCTCAATAAGATCCTTACAAAAGACAATATGTTCAAAAGAGGGATTGTGGTTCCAATTGTTTGTGTCTTATGTAACAAAGAGGATGAGTGTGTGGACCACCTGTTTGGAACTTGTGATTTTTTTTGTGATATCCTAAATATGTTATTGAGAGAAGTTAATGTTGCTTGGGTCATTCCAGATTCTCTAATCAGGATTTGGGAACAGTGGCACTTAGGAAGCAGTATTTTTTGGCAAAAATGCATTCCACATATTTGTTGGGGGATTTGGTTGGAAAGAAATAGATGAGTGTTCAAAAATAAAACCAGAGGAATAATTGGGGTTTATGCCAGGATAAAAACAACCCTATTGGAGGATTGTATTAAAAATATTGTTGGCCAGGAAAATCTTGCAATGATCCTCTCTAGAGAAAAAGATATCTTAAATATGGAAAAAATCAATAAGGTGAGACTAGATACTAGATGGGAACGTCCCCACAAAGATTGGGTAAAAATTAACTTTGATGGAGCTGCAAAAGGTAACCCGGGTCATGCTGGTGGTGGGGGCCTCATTAGGAATGATAGAGGTCAGGTAGTGGCTGCATATGTTGAGGATCTAGGAATTACCACAAATCACCAAGCTGAAGCAAGGGCAATGCTTACAGGCCTCCGAATTGCAGTGAATTTGGGTTTTAGGAGAATTGTTCTTGAGGGGGATTCCAAGAATATTATAACTTCCCTTCAAAAAGGGGAGTTAAATAATTCTAGCATTTTCCAAATAATTACAGATGCGAGGACTATCTTGGGAAACCTAGAAGAAAGTCAAGTTAAACATATTTATAGAGAGGGAAACAAAGCTACCGATAAAATGGCGAATATGGCAGTTAAATCTGAGAATTTCAAGGTCTGGTCATATGCCCCCATGGAGTTGGAAGAGATTATAAGAATTGATAATGAAGCCAGCAGATAAAGAGGGCAGAGCAAAGCAGAATACTTATTGGGATCATGCGATGAAGGATTTGAGCACACTAAATTACATTATTGTCAGCAGTTTCTTTATCAGTTATGTAAAGCATTGAGCACTGCATCAGCCATGTTAAATAGAAGGATAGCGGGAGGAATATTATTTCAGCTTCTCCATCAACAGGTTTAGCCCAGGTTTGTTTGTTTTACTAAGATAGGGCTATCTTGCATTTGTATGATCTTCTCTTATTTTTTTCTTGTACATCTTTTGAGCTCTGTGTAAAGGGTCGGGGCCCTTCAACCCCTTTTTTTATCAATACCAAAAAAAATATTCAACATGTCTTTTTATCACAAATGTTTTTTATTTATTTTTCTATCTAATATATTTTTCATATTCTTCAAAGTGCTCTATTTTTACAAACAACTACTTAACATCATTTTCATTAAGAAATAAAATCTCACTTGGCTAGTTACCTTTTAAAATTTTAATTTCATCAAGATAAATATCAACACCACAATTGGCTAATTTCTATGATTTTTTATCTATAGATATGCTCATGTTCCAAGAGATTGCCTCCAATAATAGATGATAAACATCAACAATAATATTATTTTTTATCCAATCCCCACATTCATTTTTGTTGATAGTATTAATAATAATTTGTGAATCCATCTCAATTGAAATATATTTTTGTCCCTTTCCTATTGCAAATTTAATCCTTTTAATAAATGTCCTAACCTTTGCATAGTTTTTTTATTAGCTAGAAAAGAAGGGATTTTGAAAGGGTTCTGAAACCTTTTACATATTTACAAACCGGACCAAAAAAGTAGCCTTAACAACATCCAATAAAAATAGCAAAGTATAGGGGAAGGTCTAACCCACAATAGAAACATGGGAGAAACAACCGATAACAAGCACACAAATAGAATAGGACATCAAATAACCAGATACAAAACCCACCAATTCCAGATCCAACAAAAATAGAGTAAATAGAGAAACTGAGAACGAGAACATCAAAAAAGAGAACAAATAAGCTATTATAATTGATGATGACAATATCATTTTTGACCAAACAAATAAGGTCTTCTGGAAAATTCTCTTTGTAGATAGTATACCTTCATTTTGAACACTGAGATTGGCAAGGAAAATTGCAACCTTGTTACCTTCCCTATAAATATGCTTACTTTGGGAGTTCATAAATTTTCTTAGGAACATATTTGATTCATCCATGAGATTATCAAAATTTTATCTAGGTGAAGCCTATTCAGTGAGGATATTTATAATGTATAAATAATCCCCTTTTATAATAACCTTATCAACCCCCATTTAATCAATTAAGTATAAACCTTGGAAGAGGGCCTTGGCCTCTACAAAATTATTGGTTTGATGACCAAGGTTCTCAACAAAGAATAGAATAATTTCTCCACCATATTTTTTATCACTCCTCCAACTTCTACCATCCTTGAATTTTCTTTGGATTTTCCATCAAAATTCAAATTAAGCCAATTCAAAGGGAAGAACTCCATTTGGTTTGTAGCCTACTCAAGCCAGCATGAGGGGGACCAAGGACCCCAATGGGTAACCCTAGGCTAGCAGAGAGAGAAGCCTCAAAAGGGGAACATTAGAGGGGGGAAGATATAGCCGAGATATTTTTAACTGGAGCTCCAATAATTATAAAACCCATGAAGGAGGTGCTCGAAGAATGGTCTTTAAAGACCCTACAATTACTTTCTTTCCAAAACCTAAAAAAGAAATGAGGGAGGTAGAGCTTCCATATGATACAATATTTGGGGTTAAGGAAGGGATAAAAGTATTGTTGAGTGGTATTTTCACCCAGTTGTGAAAGTACACTCTTCCATATGATTTGTATTCCAAATCCCCTCTTGCAAAGAAGTTAAAAAAATGACTTCTCCAAGGTCTCCGCTATATTAGCATTTGCATATGTGTATAAATAATCTCGAATAAAGATATTCAATTTAAATGCTCAGAACACCTTAGTGATTGCAAGTAATTGTAAACAAGGGGTAATGTTGGTTTATTTTACCGTGAAGCTTTAGTGATTGTTCATTGAACCAAAATAAAACAAATGTGAGTTGGCCCTCATATGACCACGATGTAGCTTCAAAATGGAAATTTGTGAAAATGCCATAAAACATAACTCCTTCAATGAAATTGGAATTTTCATGAAGGGAATGTCATCATAGGCTTATGAATGAAACATGAAACAGAAAAAATGAAATTCGGCCCAATGGTGAAACTGTTTTTGGATTTTGAAATTTTTTAATTTTTTATTTTAATGCCTGTAAATTAAAATAAAGTTAAAATTTCTGGAAAAATGAAGTGCAGTAAAAGTGAAAGAAAATGCGAATGAAAATAAAATGCATTCAGTTTGATGCTATCTATTCGACAAAACCGAAGATGCGAGGTTTCATGCATGCAACCTAACCTATGATTTGCAAAACGAGCACAATCTCCATAGAATAAGTGCTAGCTCCTAGGGTTTAAAATAAATTTTAGGTTCAAGTATTCATATGAAGAAACCAAGCAAACTTGCATTAACTCCATCTACAAACTCAAAATTTGAAACATAAAAGAAATAGACATTAAATCCATAACATGCAGAGAATCTCCTTTTTCTTGCCCACAAGATGAAAATTTCTGAAAAACTATCTACATTAAAATATGTCTTTATACATGGCCAAAATCTAGTTTTCCAAAACCAAAAAGTGGAAGAAAAACACTCCAAAGCAGGTCCATAATGGCCTCTTGCCTCAAACTACAACTCGTTTCGTAGTTTCCAACCCCTGTACCTGTCTTCACTTCCCCTTTTAAAATTTTTAGTGTGGATCTCCGTTTCCATTTCGTGACCCTTCGTTTCATTTCCCAACTCATTTCGCTTCGCCTTGCCATGCCTCTTCGCTATTTTGGTTTTTTTGTAAGAGGTTTTTCTTTCCCTTTTGTTCTCATCTGGTGATTTGAGCGTGTCCACCTTTTATAAATATTTGTTGTTGACTTGTGCCCGTTTCTTTAGACTTTTTTATCAACATGTCGCGATATCGGCTTCTCTTTTTGGTTTTCTTTTCGGGGTGCAACATGTCGATATCGGCACTTTTCTTTTTGGGGTGCAACATGTCGCGTTCTTTTCTTTTTTGTGGTGCAACATGTCGCGATATCACGAGCTTTTCTCTTTTGGGAGAGTGCAACATGTCGTGATATCGAGCTTTTCCTCTTGGTTCTGGCTTTTTTTTTTTTTTTTTTCTTTGTTTCCATGCGATATCGCATTTTTCTCTTACATGTCACGATATCGCAACTTTTTTCTTAGCATGTCGCGATATCGCTTTTCTTTCTTAGCCGTGAAACAACATGTCGCGATATTGCGACTTTCTTTCTTAGTGCACATGTGGATTGGATTTTTTTCTTAGGAATGCAACATGTCGCGATATCGTGACACTTTTCTTTCTTGCTTTTTCTATGATATTTAGCATATGGGCCATTTTTCTTGGAAAACATGCAAAAAGATGGGTCAGATGTTTTTCTGTAGTTAGTCATTCAAAATGAAACAAAAACACCCAAATACCAAAAATGAAAAGGCGGGTCCCCAATTTTGGGGTACGTTTTGGAACAACCACAACAAATGGCGACTCTACTGGGAAATGCTCTTGAGCATTTCGATGAGAACCCAACCTAAAAATACATGAACTCAAATACAAGCATCATCAAATATCCAAATAATGCAAACAAATTAGAAATACTTGAAACATCAGAATCGTTAAGCATCAGCTCGGTGTGTGCAGTGTGATTCATTCCTTATCATTTGAAATTGATCAACATTCCATCGTTTGCTTCAATTATGATTCATATGTGAGGCTATGAATGATTTGTGTAGGATTTAATGCATGACAAATATGCTAGAGATATAACAACCTGCTTTGCAAAGGCTCAAACTTTCTAGTACCGTGAACAAACATTTTAAGACTGTCAAACCCTCTTAGGACCAAATATGGGTGTACTGAATTAATTTATTAGATCCCAAAGTTGGTTATGCGTCACTACCATCTTGGACCCATGTGCAAGTATAAGTGAAATCAGAGCTTTGGGGAATAGGATTCCCAACCTAAACGAGATGGTAATTTAACCCTATCCTTACTACTCTAATTTGGAGTTCATTACCTCATATTGAACAAAATGATTTAACCTGTTATGGATGAAACTGTCAGGCTAGTCTATCCGCTTGAGCAGTCAGTGGTATTGCTTTTAGACAAGACATGTTTCCACGCATGAGCATACTCTACTACCAGCCAGGCATCTATAGCCCCAATGGAGATTAATCCCATAATCCATGATTAGGCTTTACTTTTTATTTTCTTGAACCTTGGGGATGACTACCCATCCTTACAAGGGACATGTAGTACGATCCTTCCAATCCAATATTAATGATGAAAAATAGAAGCTTTGGGGAATCGGATTCTCAACCTAAGCGAGATGAGAATTAGACCCTATCCTTACTACTTTGATTTTGGGCTTTAAGCTCTAGGGGAGTGGTAAAAACCACTATTTAAGGATTATGTTGCATGATAGGATAGACACGAAATACTCCTTTCGCTCATCTTCTTCAAGTATGGTTTTGACCATTTTCTCAAGATCCTCTTTAATATGCGTAGAACGTGCTTGGTTCAAGATAGTTCGGGTATCATTTCCAACCTTAGGATCCTTTTAATATATGTTATATAATAACCCTAAGAGGATTCAACACTTTTTCAATGATTGTACTAGAAATGTAGCAAGATGAAATGTATATGCAAGTGAAATGTAACATGAGACATGGATGAATACATTGCTATTGAAATGTGGATGAGATACACCTACTTTGCCATAATCTGTAAAAATGACAACTTCATGCATCACAAGTTCCAAACGATATTCTTTAATGTGTTTGCGATACTTGCAGAGCTTTCAACAATTCCCATGTTTCATATTCTCCTAGTCTTAGTCAACATTCACAAGGACATAAACTGACATCTCGCTTTCTTATTATATATATATATATATATTTTAAGAAACTAAAAATGTCCAAAGGACTAACACGCAACTTAAAACCAAAACTGATTCAATCCAAAACCAAAATGCAATCCCAAAAATGAAACTTGAAAACACAAACCAAAACCAAAAATATATACAAATGTACAATATAATACAAGATGGTGCAAAGTTTGGATTATCATTTTCCCAGATCCCAAACCTGATTTGAGCATTCTAAAAGACATATAATGTGATACACATGCCAAATGTGGAAGGAATAAAATAAAAACAAGACTAAACCAAACAATGTAGCCAACTTCAACTTTCCTCTCTCACCCCACCAATTATATTTAGTTCCATTAGTATTCTCGTAGGTGAGATTCCAATTACCAAATTGATTAGACAATGTATGATCTTCAATTTTATCTTGTCCATTATTCAAGGTATAAATCCCATAATTCCATTCATGATTTAGAACTAGGCTATCTTTTTCCAATATGCAATTTTGTAAATAGGATCCTATTTCTACAAATTTCAAAACCAATTCATTATTCATGTTTTTAAGCCAATCAAACTTATGCAACAATTTAAAAGTATATAGGATGTTTACTAAATGAGAATCATTGCAAGTTTTTATCCTAGATTCAATTAGTAATTGTTGATGAATTTGATTTAGCAATTTAAGTACATCAAATTCTTTTTCATTCATCAAAGCCATCTCATTAAGGGTGTAAGTACAAATTAATCTTTTCTCTTCATTCACCTTTAATGGCATTTCATCATAAATATCATTTGAATTATACAAATCTTCACCTGAATCTTGGATGCTTGGACACAAAGGTTTAGATTTTGCCTTTTCACATTTTCATTTACCAAAACTTGGTGAGGATTTGCAATTCCATCTTTTACCTCATGGTATTCATCTTCTTCATTGATTACTTGCACAAACATACCAAAATTGGGCACCCACTTGAAAACATGCCCATCTTTTCAACCCTCAAATATTCTTGGTCAAAGTGTATGTCCAGTGGCTCATCTTGATGATCATTCATTTGAGTTGCTTCCAATTGATCAATCTCTTTGTCATTTGGTTTCGATTCCTTATTCACCATCCATGGCATCTCTTCATGTGAGATAGAAGTTTCAAAAACTTGTATATCCAGTGAAATATGAGTTTCATCTATAGGGGGGAGAAAATAATACTTATACTCCCCAACCATTGTAAAATTGTCATCCAAATATGGAATAAATTCCATGATGTTTGTGGCATGATCTTTTGATTCATTCATCAATTATTTTTCTTCTTTGTCCTTGGTGATAGGGTCATTATGATCTTCCAAAATTTGATGATATTTGAAACCCTCTTCCAAAACATCCTCAAATTGTATAGGAGTTGTAATATCTTCCTTTGAGTAGGCGATTATGTTGTCCTGTATATCAATTGTCACATAAGTTTCATTAGCAGTTTTGGAGTGGGAGTAGTCTTCCACTTTTCCAAGCACATAATAATCATCTTCCAAAGTCAAGTGGTGACGTTCAACTACTTCTTCAACATATTCCAATCACAATGTGTTTCTCATCAAATTCACCTTCACCTTCCTTAGATGGTTCAATTATTTCCACAAGTGGGTTATTTCTTGAATTCAAATTTGTAAGACTATCATCGTCCAAATTAGTGACCCATGATTCGATTTTATCACAATTTGGAGGGTGAAGAATTTTTTGATCATTAGTTCCAAGCTTCTCATCGAGAGTTTCTTCCAAGAACAAGTGGTGAAATTCTACATACTTCAAATTATTTATTGATTTTCTTCCAATATCACTTTCAACCACTCCTTCAATTCTATGGTAGGTTCGTCCTATCACATATTTCAAACATGGTTGAATTTAGAACCCCTTTATCCGAATAACATGTACTCTATGAATGAGACATTTGCATAATCCTCACTAGTGGATTTTGGCTAGCAATTGCACTCCTCTTGGACTAGATCAAAGGTGGTTATAAAATTTGGACATTCCATTTCATCCTTGATCTTCACCAGGTATGTGGAGTGGAGGTGCTATATTTGATGGTGGGGTTGGGTGGCCACAACCAAAAGAACAATCTCTCATGTGAACATGTTGTGCCTTTTCTTCTTCAAAACTTTTGTTTACCTTTTCCAGGATCTCATAGATTTTCTCTAGAGATAAGTCATTTACACTTTTCTTTAAAGGTGTAGCAAGTATGGGGTGTATGGCTCCTGGATACTCAATAGCTCCTCTTCGATGTGTAAAATTTTCCCACATTTGGGAGTGCAAATCACGAAATATTCCATTGAATTGACTCAAGGATTCATTAGGTCTTACGTATGGAGGTAAACTATTTTCAACATCTCTAAGTCAACTTGATTACCAAAATGATAAATATAGGTGCTCTAGTTGTATCCAAGAAGTCCTAACCTCCATGGGTAGTTGACCATACCAAAAGAATGGTTTATCATCCAAAATGTATGCAAATAACCTACAAGCCACCTCCTCATAGAAAATTTGGAATTGAAATAATGTATTCTTGTAGACATACAGTTTTTGCAAGTACCCTAGTGGCCCATCTTGATTAAAACATCGTAGAAAATCCAATAACATTTTAGGAATCTGATAGGATATCCCATGTATAGACAAACCCTTATAATGATCCTCCATCGTAGATACCATTATTTCTCTTAGAGATGCTATTTCTTCTCTTAGGGATACAATTTTCTCCTCAAATGTTGCCATTAGTAAACTCAAAATATAACTTCAAAACCAATTTGTTAGTCACGAATAAAAGAAGGAACCATGACAAAGCAATATTTAAAAAATGTAAATTAGTTTCTGATTCACCGGATCACATATGCGAAGTGAAAGAGCATACCCTAGGGTAGGCTCGATCACAAGATCGCATACACGCAAGTGAAGAGCATAATACCAACAACAAATACATTTTTAGACAAAATAATTCTTACAAATAATCATGAAATGACTAGCAAATATCAAACATTTACGTATGAATAATCAGTTAGCACAACCAAGAGATTATCCATAAAACAAATGAAAGTAAGCATGGAGACAACCCGAGTCAAGACCAAAATTTTTTCAAAATAGAATCATCCCACATTATTCCTGTATGAACAATCAAAAAGCGTTAGAACAATATACATGAATTACTTAATGAAAATAGAATAAAGTAAACCAATTCAGGCCCTCCTTCTAGCACCAATCTGTTGAGTGGTATTTTTACCCAGTTGTGAAAGTACACTCTTCCATAGGATTTGGATTCCAAATCCCCTCTTGCAAATAAGTTAAACAAACAACTTCTCCAAGGTCTCCGCTATATTAGCATTTGCATGTGTATTAATAATCTCGAATAAATATATTCAATTTAAATGCTTGGAACACCTTAGTGATTGCAAGTAACTGTAAACAAGGGGCAATGTTGGTTTATTTTACCGTGAAACTTTAGTGATTGTTCATTGAACCAAAATAAAGCAAATGTGAGTTGGCCCTCATATGACCACGATGTAGCTTCAAAATGGAAATTTGTGAAAATGCCATAAAACATAACTCCTTCAATGAAATTGGAATTTTCATGAAGGGAATGTCATCATAGGCTTATGAATGAAACATGAAACAGAAAAATGAAATTCGGCCCAATGGTGAAACTATTTTTGGATTTTGAAAATTTTTAATTTTTTTATTTTAATGACTGTAAATTAAAATAAAGTTAACATTTATGGAAAAAATGAAATGCAAAAAAAGTTGAAAGAAAATGCAAAAAATGAAAATAAAATGCATTCAGTGTGATGCTATCCTATTTCGACAAAACCGAAGATGCGAGGTTTCCATGCATGCAACCTAACCTACTGGACTTGCAAAACGAGCACAATCCCCATAGACTAAGTGCTAGCTCCTAGGGTTTAAAATAAATTTCAGGTTCAAGTATTCATATGAAGCAACCAAGCAAACTTGCATTAACTCCATCTACAAACTCGAAATCTGAAACAGAAAAGAAATAGACATTAAATCCATAGCATGCAAAGAGAATCTCCTTCTTTCTTGCCCACAAGATGCAAATTTTTGAAAAACTATCTGCATTAAAAATATGTCTTTATACATGGCAGAAATCTGGTTTTCCAAAACCAGAAAAAGTGGAAGAAAAACACTCCAAAGCAGGTCCAGAATGGCCTCTCGCCTTCAAATCTGCAACTCTGCTTTCGTAGTTTCCAACCCCTGTACCTGTCTTTGCTTCCCATTTTAAAATTTTTGATGTGGCTCTCCGTTTCCATTTCATGACCCTTCATTTCATTTCCCAACACCTTTCACTTTGCCTTCCCATGCCTCTTCGCTTTTTGGTTCTTTGTTTGTAACCGAAGCATTTTTTCTTTCCAATTCTTGTTCTTCGTCTGGTCATATTTGAGCCCGTGTCCACCCTATCGCAAATAAATCTTTGTTGCCAACTGTAATCGTTTGCATAGAGCGTTACACCGTAAACCTGACACCCTGGTGCCATGTGTTCAGCGCTGCCATTGTAGACTCTGTAACGGCCCCTTTTGAGTCACAAAAAAGCAACATGTCACGATATCGTGACACTTTTGTGTCTTCGGCTTTGTTCTTCTTCTTGCATCATGAAAATGCGACATGTCGTGATATTGTGACATTTCTATGTCTTCAGCTTCTTTTGTTGCTTTTGGCCGTGAGAATGCAACATGTCACGATATCATGACACTTTTTCCTTTTTGGTCGTGAGAGTGCAACATGTAGCGATATCGTGACACTTTTTCTTTTTTGGTTAGAGAGTGCAACATGTCACGATATCACGACACCTTTTCTTCTTTGGTCGCGAGGGTATAACATGTCGCGATATCGCGACGCTTTTTCTCTTTTGGCCACGAGAGTGCAACATGTCACGATATTGCGATGCTTTTCCTCCTTGGTCGCGAGAATGCAACATGTCGCGCTATCACAACGCTTTTTCCTCCTTGGTCACGAGAATGCAACATGTCACGATATCGTGACACTTTTTCTCTTTGGTCGCGAGAATGCAACATGTCGCGATATCATGACACTTTTTCTCTTTGGTCACGAGAATGCAACATGTCGCGATATCGCGGCACGTTTTCTATTTTCTATTTTCCTTTGCTTCGGACCACGATAATGCGACATGTCGTGATATAGAGACAATTTTTTTCTCTTTGCTCTTTTCTTTGCTTCAAACTGCGAAAACGCAACATGTCGCGATATCGCGACAATTTTTCTTCTTTGCTCCTTTATTTGCTTCGGACCTGACAACATATTTTTTTTTTTTTTCTTCTTTTCTTTGCTCTCCCCTCTTTCTTAGGAAAAATGTCACGATATCGCGACACTTTTTATTTCTTAGCCGCGAAACTCGCAACATGTCGCGATATCGCAACACTTTTTCTTTCTTAGCCATGAAACCGCAACATGTCGCGATATCGCGATACTTTTTCATTCTTAGCCGCGAAACTGCAACATGTCGCGATATCGCGATACTTTTTCCTTCTTGCTTTTTCTCTGATCTTTAGCATATGGGCCACTTCTGTCTTCTTGGAAAACATGCAAAAAGGTGGGTCAGCTATTTTTCTGTAGTTAGTCATTCAAAATGAAACAAAAACACCCAAATACCAAAAATGAAAAGGTGGGTCCCCAATTTTTGGGTACGTTGTGGAATAGAAACAACAAGTACCAATGATCAAAAAAGTCTTTTAGAGAATTCAAGACCACCCAACTGACTCCCAAGGTTGAAAGAAGAAAGGAAAGGATATTCAAGGAGAAGGAGCATTCTAAAAGGATATGTTGAGTATTTTCCTCATGAGCCCCACACAGATAACACCGGTTAGGAATGACCATTCCTCTTTTCTTAAGATTATCCAAAGAAATAATTTTGTTTTGGAGGGCAAGCCAAAGAAAAAAATTAACTTTGGGGTAAGTTCCTTGAACTATACCAAACTACAAGGGAACCAACATGCATTCCCATAAGCAGCTAGGTAGTAGGTAGACTTCATCGAAAATGTACCGCTCTCCTCTTTTATTAGATTAACGAGCCCATGCAAATGGACTTCCTAAAAACCTAATATTTTAATGTAAGATCAAAGGCTTTCAAGGGATTCTCCATTCCTTGAGCTGGGCTAAACCTCATAATATATTTCCATTTCTTAATACCACCAACTTCTTCAATATAGTCTGCCACTTTGGGATCAAAGTACCAAGAAAATTTGGGATTAAGATAGCAAAATAAGGAATTTCCATGAGAGACACATCCTCAATCCATAGGTCTTCTCAAAAGTCAATACGATCTCCATTGCCTAATCTTCATTTAAGACCTTTTTGAAGAATATTTCTTGTTTTAACCTCTGCATAGTTGTTAGTCAAAGTTCAACATGATTATAAGTAAATGAAGAGAGCTTTGCCTTCATTATTAAAATAACACCACCTATATAAACTTTTATTGGATTTCCTTTAGAAGCTCCATCAAAATTAATTTTGATAAACCCAATTTTTGAACATTTCTATTTTAGCCTAGATCAAAGCAAGTCATTTGTTTTAATGCAATACTTTATAGGAAACTCAAAGACCAATAATTTCTTCCAGTTGTGCATTTTTCTCAATTAAGACTATCACATAGACCTTCGTAGGTACTTGGGTACCATGGAGCTAGCTACTATTACCATACAAATTTCAGTGATTAGAGAACTAGGTTTTGAAACTATGTTGGGAATGGGCAATGCATTAGAGACAATGTGTGGGGTCTTTGGACAAAGACAAATTCACATGCTTATATTAAATATGCAACATTCATAGATAATATTTTTGAGTACAACACTACTTATGATTCCTCTTTTCTTCTTTGCCTCTTCACTACTAAAGCTAATTGGATACACTGATGATATATTTGAGTTTACGAGGTATAACATTGCTTATGAGTCCTCTTTAATTTTTTGCCTCTTCATTATTGAAGCTAATTAGATAAAAATATGATGCATATAATTTACTTGAGTATTTTCACCTTGGAAACTGTCAAAAATCTTTACCTATCAATTATATTTCCCATTGTAGAAGTTCATAGCTGATCTAGAGTCTAGAGCAATGGAATTGAGTTGGAACCTGAACATTAAAGAAAAAGCGTAAAAGCAACTAAGACAAAGACATCCCCTAGATATTATGGGTTTATTTCCCACAGATGAAAACAAAGAATGCCAATTACTATACCTTTTTAAAGGAAGACATGCAATATATATTTGAATAAATGAGTTACCATCTCTTTTATTTTTGGCCATATGTTTCTTCTTCACAGTACTTTGTTATTTTAGAAAATTTAATATTACAATCTTAGAGGAAAATATCAATAACAATAATTTGTATAATTATTCAATTATTTCACATACACCATTACATAGTAATGCATACAAGCTTTTCAAATAGGTACTCTCTCATATTAAAGTCTCCATTATGTTGTTGGTGGAAGTGATCTAGTCAACCACCTCCATAAAGTGCATATCTTATGAGCCAAATTCAAAGCATAAATTTCAACTCCACATCAAAATAAAAATAAGTCAACCCACTTTATTAGACAACGTCCACTCCCCACAACACAAGGTGGGTATGTAGGTGTGAATATAAAAGCAACACAACACCACCATATCCAGGATTGTGAGTAGAAATATAAGATTTACTATCATACCAAATAAATTAGCATGAATTCTATGGAAGAAAGCAATGATCTTAACTTCTTATAGACAAAAAATATCAATGGCACCATACTAAATATATTGTTATAAATTTTAGTATATCAAATATTTATAAACTAGATTTGTTGATCCTCTAACATTCCATGATATGATATTCATGATGACTAGGTAAGGTACATGTCACCCTCAATATGATCATCCTCATAGCACATAAAAACCTTGTAAGTGAAGAACACAAGCTTATAATGAGATGGGGGTGAGCAATATTGTTGGACATTTTGAGTCCCTAAGTTAAAGTTGTCATTGATGTCATCAGATGAAGTCATATGTCACCAGATGAAGTCATAATTAATTCAGCAAGAAATAAAGTTGTTATTTGATATCTAGGAAGAAGGCCAAAGATCAAGAGAATCAGTGCATAAAATAGAAGTTAAAAAGGAGATATAATATTTATTTTATAAATTATTTAAATTCAGTGAGAATTTAAATTTTATAAATAAATATTATTTACGACATGGAATGCAGTGAAAAGGAAGCAATTTATCCAAGGCATCAAAGAGATATAATATTATAATAATGGTTATTATAATATTAAAGTGATATGGTGAAAACCCAAATAAAATATTTATAATTCTAATTATAATATTTTATAATGCAAAGTGGGTTTTATAAAGTTTAAATATATTTTATAAACCCAAAGGTTGGGTTTAAGATAAAAGGCATTCGAAGCATTTATAATCTCCGCTGATGTCGTGGAAGATAACATGGAGAGCACCGACGTCTTCAAAGTAATGGAGGAAGAATATAAATATATATCCGAAAGTTTAAAAACATCATCCTTGCTCGAATATTATTTGGCATGCGAAAGAGAAAAGAGCTCGTATGATTTGTGATTTTCATGGACAGCAAAGCATTTAAGGAAAGCATCATTGATTGTTGGAGGCACATAGGATAGCATGGCCTAGTGGTGTGTTGGGAAGTGTGAAAATATTTTGCGAGCAAAAGGACCTACGTTCGAAACGTCGTGGCTACGTTGGAAGTTGTGTTGGTTAAGGCACCCAAGGTGTGCATCGTTTTTGAGGATATTGGTATATTTGAGGATTAAGACTTTATGGGTATTGTGTTAAATTAAATAAAGGTTTTTTATTATTATTGTGAGGGTGTTGATTAGTAATTAAGTTGGAGTGATAAGGTGTAATTTTGATATTATTTTTATGTTATGTTTTGTTGAGAAAATTATCTTCTAACCTTTATCAAGATTGGCAAAGAAGTAATTGTGAGTGTGGTAGATTTGTGAGATCAACTCCTTGTCAAGAAAAAAGGTATGGGAAAATTATTCTTTGTGTTGATTTGATTGATTGACTTACTAGAAAATAAAGTTTGGAGTGAAAAGGATTTGATTAGGGTTTCCTTTTCAAAAGTGTTTGAGTTAATGCTTCAAGGTTTTTTGGAATTAAGAGTTGTGATTAAAACCTTGTTTTATAAGCATTGTTGTTTAAGCCATTGGTTTATGCAAAGAAATTGAGTGAGGGTTTTGGAAATAACATGAGTATCATTGTTATGTGAAGATTGATTTATGAGCATTTTAAGTGAGTTGTGCAAAGAACTTGAACTAGGGTTCTGAAAAGAACATGAGTATCATTGTTATGTGAGATTTATTTTTGAGCATTGTTGGAAATATTTTGAGTTAATGTCTACATACTTGGACTAGGGTTTATAAGCAAAGGTTATTTAGTTGAGTTGAGTTTATTGAACCTAGTCAAGTGAAAGCATGAAGTGATTGTTCAAGTTCCATGAAACAAACTATTATATATTCTGATTTGAGAAAGAAGTTGAGTTTTGAGTATAGAACATATTGAGTCACTAACAATTATCTTTATGCTTCTATGAGATTGATTTGAGAAAGAAATTGAGTTTTGAGTATAGAACATATTGAGTCTCTAAAAATTCTCTTTATGCTTCTATGAGATTGGACAAGTTCTGTGTGGACTTGTTAAGCATATTTGAGGTAAGTCTATGTGAACACTTGTGGACTGATTTTGTGTGAGCTTTTGTGGAAGCTTACAATACATATTTGGTTAAGTCCTAGAGAGGACTTATTGAGCATATTTGAACAAGTTATAGAGAGGAATTGTAGATCAGATTTGAGCAAGTTCTAGAGAGGACTTATAGAGAAGATTTGAGCAAGTTCTAGAGAGGATTTGTAGAGCATATTTGAGCAAGTTCTAGAGGGGAATTGTGGACATATTTGTGTGATATTTTTTGGAATATTGCAAAGTAGATTTGAGACAAGCCTTTGAGAAGACTTGAGAGCAGAGTTGATTGATTTTTTCAAACCTTGAGTTAAGGTTTGGGTCAGATCCAGTAGAGTTGAGTCAAGCCTTGAGTTAAGGATGGAGGACAGAGATTGAAGATAGATTTGTGCTAGACCAAATGGACTATGTTTAGTGTAGATTTGAGAGTAGATTTTGGTGCATATTTAAGGACAACTTTGTGCTAGACCAGAGAGAGATTGAGCAGATTTGTGGTAGACCGACTAGATTGTGTTTAGTGTAGATTTGAGTAGACTTATGCTAGACCGACTTGATTGTGTTTAGTACAAGAGTTGAGCATATTTGTGCTAGACCTAATGGACTTTGTTTAGTGCAAATTTGAATGAGCTTGTTGGATAGACTTATGCTAGACCGATTGGACTATGTTTCATACAAGAGTTGAGCAAGATTTGTGCTAGACCAAGTGAACTATGTTTAGTAAAAAATTGAGACAGAGCTTTGGAGGTGACAAAGAAGAGAGGACATTAGTATCTCCAGTGGATAGAGATCCATCAACTAGGGTAGTGAGGATAGGTCTTATGAGTGGGTACAAGAGTCTTTAGTGGAGAGATATCCACAAGCCAGTGCAGTGGAGGCAGTAGTCTTCTAGAAGATCACCAGCCAGAGTAGAGGAGAAGGTGTTCTCCTATGGATAGAGATCCACAAACTAGATTTAGGGGATTAGTATCTCCTTTGGACAAAGGTCCATAAATATTGTAATTGGGAAGGATTCCCAAGAGATTGATTGAGAAAATTTTAGTGAAATATTTTCTCTGTGGAGTAGCCCACATTGGGTGAACCACGTAAATTATGGTGTCTCTATTGTGTATGGTGTTTTGTATATTTATTTGATTATTGCTATTGATATTGCTATTTATACACTACATAATATTGATTTATAAAGAAAAGTAAAAAGTGCTCTTATATTGTTCACCCCCCTCTCAATATAATATTGTGTTCTTCAATTGCTATCGGATCGGGTTCCTTCAGAAGAGTTTAAAAACTTTAAGGAAAATCTAAAAAGAACACAATGGATCCTAAGGAGGTACCCTCAAATAACTCAACACCAGTATTTGATGGAAGTGACTATTTATATTGGAGTATGATGATGAGGTTCTACTTAATGGCACTTGGCAATGAAGTTTGGGAAGTAGTGGAATTCAAATATGATCCTGCAGTCAATCCTCCTATAGATAAGGAAGGTAAGATTCTACAACACTATAATTCAAAAACAATGAATGCACTTGTGAGAGGATTGTGTAGAACATAGTCTATGAAAGTTATGCATTGTAGAAATACAAAAGAAATGTGGGATAAATTACAAGGTATATATGAAGGAGATAAAAGTGTCAAGAAAGCAAAGATTGAAATCTCAAAATACAACTTGAAGTATTAAGAATGGACAAAGATGAAAATATTAGTGCTTACCTACTTCGAGTTGATGAAGTTGTTAATGATATGTGAGGACTTGGTATGAAATTTGATGAATCCAATGTCTATGATAAAGTCTTAAGATCTCTTCCATAAAGATTCAATGAACATGTTTCTACTATAGAAGTATCAATATATGGTGATAATTTTACAAGATATAAGTTTCTTTGTATGCTCACAACATTTGAAATAAGAACAAAATATCCTATACCTAAGAAGGAAGTAGCATTCAAAGCAATCAACAAGATAAAGGGTAAGAAGTTAGAATCAAGCAGTGAGTCATCCATTGATGAAAAAGCTAATTATGGTAGAAGAGGTAAAGGTTCCAGAAGACCCATAGATCTAAGATATGTTAAGTGTTTCAATTGTGGAAATTTTGGACACTTTGCAATAGATTGTAAAGAACCAAAGAACAACAATGTCGAAGAAAAATAGGATCACAGGTACAGGGAATCAAAAAGATACATGCACCAAAAGAAAAGCAAGGATGGACAAATCAAATAAGGAAATAAGTTCTTCCAAAGACAAAAGAGGAGCTACTATGCGGATAATGCAAGTAAGTACTCAAATTATAGTGATTCTAGTTTTTTAGACAATGATAGAGATGAAGTCCTATTTATGATTGAAGAAAAAGAACCAATTAAGAAAAGGACTCCATTCATTCTCAAGTGTTTTAGATGTGGTAAATTTGGACATCTTGAAGATAGTTGTACAAAATATGGTTATAGTTTCAGTGATGATGAGTATGAGGATGCACTTAAAGTAGCAAATAAAAATTTTCTAATGGCATTAGAAGAAGAAGTAAGTGATCATATAGAAGATAAGACAAAATAGAATAATGATATAGAAAAAGGTAAACAAATAGAGGAGTATTCAAAAGAGAATGGTTATGATCTTAAGGGAGAACTCATCTACGCCCTTGACATGGTAAATAAGGTAAGGAAGCAACACTCTAAACTTGAAATTTAGTTTCAATATTGTGATGAAGAAAGAAGACTGCTCATAGAGGATTTAGAAAATTCAAAGGCTAAGACAAAGAAGTTCAAAGAGAAGTTAGAAGCAAATATCTTAGAATATAAGAAATTAGCACAAGAAGTTTCAATATTAAAAGAAGATTAGGACTCCAAGATAGAGATGAAATGATTCAAAAATAGCTCAAAGAACATGGATAAGTTCATCAAAACACAAAAGAATACATACATGAATACAAGTATTAGATTTTAAAAGGTTCAAAAGAAATAGGAAGAAGAATCAACTTCAATTTTTTTAGAAGATACTTCAGATGAAGATACTTTATAAGAAGACAATGTAAAAGAAAGTCAGACATCAGAGGATGAGTTGGACACTAGAGAGTTCAACAAAAATAGGAACAATGCACAAAGAAGATACAAATGGAACAACAATCAGAATAGAAGACCAATGAGGTCAAGACAAGAAAACTTTAATGGAAGATGCTTTTCATGTCATAGGTTTGGGCACACATGTAAGACTAGAATATGGGAACATAAAACCTTTTCATGGGTATTGCTACTCATGTAATCAGTTTGGTCACAAGATAATGAATTGCAGGGTTATTGACAAAAGAGGATATGGCTTCACTAGGAGAAATCTTAAGACATTTGCACCTACAAGGAATAACAACATCAAGTGTTATAAGTGCAATAATTATGGTCACACAACAAAATGGTGTAGAGCAGACATTCCAAAAATAGGTATGAATAGGAACAAGAACATGAATAGGAATAGGAACAGGAACATAGATGTGAACAGGAATAGGAACAAAAATAGGAACATGAATGTGAACAGGAACATGAATGATGACAGGAACATGAATGATGAAAAGAACAAAAATGATGACACAGATAGAAATAGTAAGAGGAATCATAAAACTCAATAAAGAAGAGAAGAGGATAAAGGTAAAGAACAGTGCTTTCAGGGAGTAGAAATACTCCCACCTCGAAATTAACCACCTCAAAAGAAGGTGGGGGAGGGGCTAAGCTAAGAGGCTCATTCTTAGCCTTGAGCCCCAAAGGTGACCCTTTACCATTGATATCAAAGGGGAAGAAATTTGTGTAATGGGGAGAGATTTTTGATATTTGAGATAACATTGAGCCAGGGGGAGAAATGTCCCAGGGGGAGCAGAATAAAAGGAAAGGTCAAGCTTTTAGTAAAAATAAGTTGGGTTGTCATCAATGACAAAGGGGGAGATTGTTTGAAATTTTGATTCCCTAAGTTAAAGTTGTCATTGATGTCACCATATGAAGTCATCATTAATTCAGAATTTTTTTTTTTTTTTAATTTGATATCCAAGAAGAAGGCCAAAGATCAAGAGAATCAGTGCAAAAAATAGAAGTTACAAAGGAGATATAATATTTATTTTATAAATCATTTAAATTTAGTGAGAATTTAAATTTTATAAATAAATATTATTTACAACATGGAATGCAAAGGAAGCAATTTATCCAAGGCATCAAAGAGATATGGTATTATAATAATGGTTATTATAATATTAAAGTGATATGGTAAAAACCCAAATAAAATATTTATAATTCTAATTATAATATTTAATAATGCAAAGTGGGTTTTATAAAGTTTAAATATATTTTATAAACCCAAAGGTTGGGTTTAAGACAAAATGTATTCGAAACCTTTATAATCTACACCGACGTTGTGGAAGATAACATGGAGAGCACCGATGTCTTCAAAGTAATGTAGGAAGCATACAAATACATAGCCCAAAGTTCAAAAACATCATCCTTGCTCGAATATTATTTGGCATGCGAAATATAAAATAGCTCGTGTGAATTGCAATTTTTATGGATAGCAAAGAGTTTAAGGAAATAATCATTAATTTTTGGAGGCACATAGGACAGCGTGGCCTAGTGGTGTGTTGGGAAGTGTAAAATTTTTTTGTGGGCAAAAGGATGTACGTTTAAAACGTGATGACTGCATTGGAAGTTGTGTTGGTTAAGGCACCCAAGGTGCACATCATTTTTTCCAAGGTCAAGAGGGACAAGATTTGAAGCACATGGGGCTTCATTGATTTCAAACAAGTACATAGCTCATGCAGTGCTTGAGGCCACGACTAAGGCGCACGTCGTGGACAACATAGAGAGTTCGAATCCCTCCAAAGGTAAGGTAAATATTTTGCATTAAATTTTTGTTATTTGCCTAAGTTAAAGGTATAATATTTTTTAGTGGATTTTTTTGGAAAGGTAGCTTTGTGGATAAGTGGTGGTAGTTGAGAATTACCACTAGGAGTTATAACAAGTTTTTGGTTTTAATTTTTAATAAAGTCTTAAGTTTCTATATTGGTATATTTGAGGATTAAGACTTTATGGGTATTGTGTTAAATTAAATAAAGGGTTTTTATGATTATTGTGTGGGTGTTGATTATTGATTAAGTTGGAGTGATAAGGTATAATTTTGATATTATTTTTGTGTTATGTTTTGTTGATAAAATTATCTTCTAACCCTTATCAAGATTGGAAAATAAGTAATTGTAAGTGTGGCAAATTTGTGAGATCAACTCCTTGTCAAACAAAAAGGTATGGGCAAATTCTTCTTTGTGTTGAGTTTATTGATTCGCTTACTAGAAAATAATGTTTGGAGTGAAAAAGATTTTATTAGGGTTTCCTTTTCGAAAGTGTTTGAGTTAATGCTTCAAGGTTTTTTGGAATTAAGAGTTGTGAATAAAACCTTGTTTTATAAGAATTGTTGTTGAATCCATTGGTTTATGCAAAGAACTTGAGTTAGGGTTTTGGAAATAACATGAGTATCATTGTTATGTGAAGATTGATTTATGAGAATTTTTGTTGAAGTGAGTTGTTGTGCAAAGAACTTGAACTAGGGTTCTGAAAAGAACATGAGTATCATTGTTATGTGAGATTTATTGTTGAGTATTGTTCGAAACATTTTGAGTTAGTGTCTACATACTTGGACTAGGGTTTATAAGAAAAGGTTTGTTCTTGAGTAATTGGTTGAGTTGAGTTGATTGAACCTAGTCAAGTGAATGCATGAAGTGATTGTTCAAGTTTCATGAAAGAAGCTATTCTATATTCTAATTTGAGAAAAAAGTTGAGTTTTGAGTATAGAACATATTGAGTCTCTAAAAATTCTCTTTATGCTTCTATGAAATTGATTTGAGAAAGAAATTGAGTTTTGAGTATAGAACATATTGAGTCTCTAACAATTCTCTTTATGCTTTTATGAGATTGGACAAGTTTTATGTGGACTTTTTAAGCATATTTAAGGCAAGTCTATGTGAAGACTTGTGGGTTGATTTTGTGTGAGCTTTTGTGGAAGATTACAATACATATTTGGTTAAGTCCTAAAGAGGACTTATTGTTTATATTTGAACAAGTTCTAGATAGGACTTGTAGAGCAGATTTGAGAAAGTTCTAGAGAGGACTTGTAGAGAATATTTGAGCAAGTTTTAGAGAGGACTTGTAGAGAAGATTTGAGCAAGTTCTAGAGAGGACTTGTGGATATATTGGTGTGAGATTTTGTGGAATATTGCAAGGTAGATTTTATACAAGTATTTGAGAAGACTTGAGAGCAGAGTTGATTGATTTTTTCAAACCTTGAGTTAAGGTTTGGGTTAGATCCAACAGAGTTGATTCAAGCCTTGAGTTAAGGCTTGAGGATAGAGATTGAAGATAGATTTGTGCTAGACCAAATGGACTATGTTTAGTGTAGATTTGAGAGTAGAGTTTGGTGCAGATTTGAGAACAAATTTGTGCTAGACTAGAGAGAGATTGAGCAGATTTATGCTATACCGATTGGACTATGTTTAGTGTAGATTTGAGTAGACTAATGCTAGACTGACTTGATTGTGTTTAGTACAAGAGTTGAGAAGATTTGTGCTAGACCGAATGGACTGTGTTTAGTGCAGATTTGAGTGAGCTTGTTGGGTAGACTTGTGCTAGATCAATTAGACTATGTTTAGTATAAGAGTTGAGCAAGAGTTGTGCTAGATCGACTAGACTGGGTTTAGTATAAAATTGAGATAGAGATTTGGAGGTGATAAATAAGAGAAGACATTAGTCTCTAGTGTATATAGATCCATCAGCCAGGGTAGTAAGGATAGGTCTTCTGAGTAGGGATAAGAGTCTTCAGTGGAGAGATATCCATAAGATAGTGTAGTGGAGGCAGTAGTCTTCTAGAAGATCACCAGCTAGAGTAGAGGAGAAGGAGTTATCCTGTGGATAGAGATCTACAAACCAAATTTAGGGGAACAATATCTCCTTTGGACAGAGGTCCATAAATATTGTAATTGGGAAGGATTCCCAAGAGATTGATTGAGAAAATTTTAGTGAAAGATTTTTTCCGTGGAGTAGCCCACATTGGGTGAACCACATAAATTATGGTGTCTCTATTGTGTATGGTATTTTATACATTTCTTTTATTATGTCTATTGATATTGCTATCTATACACTACATAATATTGATTTGGAAATAAAAGTAAAAAGTGCTCTTATACTGTTCACCCCCCTCTTAGTATAAGCTTGTATTCTTCAAATATAAGATACATTTTTTTACTTTTCTTTCCAAATAAGTATTATCCAATATTATAAATTGCAATAATGAATCAATGCACCGATCATCACACACATAAGATACATAGATTTAACGTGGTTCACCCAATATGGGCTACGCCCATGGAAAAAATATTTATTATAAATTTTATCAAGAAATATCTTGGAAACCAAATCCCTATTACAATGTTTATGGGCACCAACCCAAAGGAGACACCAATCCCCTATGCTCTAGTTCATGGACCTCTATCCATAGGAGACACCAATCCCCTTTGCTCTGGTTCATAGACCTCTATCTATAGGAGACACCAATCCCCTTTACTCTGGTCTGTGGACCTCTATCTACAAGAGACACCAATCCCCTTTTCTCTAGTTTGTGGACCTCTATCCATAGGATACACCAATCCCATTTACTATGGTTCATGGACCTCTATGATAGGAAACATCAATCCCATTTACTCTAGTTCGTGGACCTCTATCCACAAGAAACACCAATATCCTTTGCTCTAATCTACTCCAAACCTTTACACAAGTCTTGCTCAAATGTGCTCCAAAACCTTCTGTCAACTCTTCTCAAATATGCTTCAATCCTACATACAAGGCTTGCTCAAATTGGCTCACCAAAATTTGTTCAACCGTCTCAAAGCCTTCTCACAAGGCTTACTCAAATTTTATCCAAAACTTGCTCTCAAATCTACTTCAAGCCTACTCACAAGGCTTGCTCAAATATGCTCATAGAACTACTCAAATATGCTCCAAGCCTTCTCACAAGGCTTGCTCAAATATTCTCACAATCATAGCTCAAATATGCTCAACAGAACCTGCTCAAATCTACCTCAAACCTTCTCACACAACCTACTCAATCTAGCTCATAAAACCTACTCAAACATTCCTAATTCTTGCATAGAAACCATTGCATATATCTTTCCCAAAAGTGCTTTCTTTGACTAAAGTAATTCAAACATATTCTACCCAAAATTATTTTTCTTCATGAACATATAGAGAATGATATGCATTACAAATAATCAATACGTTCTTCTCATATTCATTAAGTCTGTCACTTTCACTTGTCTTATATTTATTTACATTCACAAGATAGCTGTAGTCTAGTACTTGATAATTGAACTTCTTATGTACTCCCAAAACCAATCAAAACAATACACAAGTTTGCTTCACCAAACTAGTCTATAACCCTTGAAAATTTGCTCTCAATATCAATCACAATAATGCACAAATTTGTTTCATAAAAACTAATCTATAACTCTTGCACTTTCATTCCCAATGTCACTCAAAACCAATGCACAAATTACTTCACAAAACTGCTCTATAACCCTTGCAAATTTATTTCCAATATCAATCAAAGTTAATGCACAAACTTGCTCTCAAACCCTTGCTCTTATATTTTCAATTTCTTTCAACAATAATGCACAACTTTGTTCTCATACCCTAGCACATATGTTTCAACAATAATGCACAACTTTATTCTCAAACCCTTGCACATATATTTCTAGCAATGCACATAAAATTAATCCTTATATCTCCAACTCCATGACATCAAAATATTTTCTTCAAACAAATATCACCCTTTGGAAAGGAATCAAATCACCATACCTCTAAAAATGCTTTGATGAAGATGTGTCCTCAAAACTTGTCTAAAAAATAGTTTCCATTTCTTGTGAGACTTCAAAAACTGGTTGGTAAATCCCTTTTTCGCTTCTTAATTAGATATCAAAATATTCTCATAAAATCCTTTATCAAAATATGCTAAAAAATAATACCTTATATTTATCTCACAAGATAAAGCTTCATTAATAACACAAACCCTTTTTATTCCCTTTCTATGATATGCCAAAATTATAAGTAACAATAATAATAAATACACCTTATTTCTCCTTTCTAATATATTCAAAAATACAAATAGCAATAATCTTAAATACACCTTATTTCTCCTTTCTAAGATATTCAAAAATTACAAATAATAAAAACCTTTACCAGACTTTATTTATCCTTTACTTTCAAAAATTATAATCTGAAAACAATACACCAACACCTTATTTTTCTTCAACCTTAATCCAAAAATTTTAATCAAAATTTTAGTACCTTTGGCATTGTTGCAAATCAAATTTCCAAAATAACGACAAGAAAATTTATCTCAAGCACCTTGACCAGTTGGGCTACCACTATGGCTGAGACCAAAGGAGGGGCACCTTTTACTCAACCACGTTCTGCACACTTTACAACACAAAACCAAAAAATCAACAATGATGGGAATCAACACAGTGAACTCCCACGAAAGAGCACTCATACATAGCCCACAACCGATTGGGCTACCCTAATGAACGAGACATCAAATATAAGCAATAGTATTTGCTTTGTTCTCCTCTCTTCTCCACAAAAAAACACAACCGATGTCCATGGGGTTTGACCCTTTGACCTTATGTCCAACAAAATTCCATGTAGATCCACATTTCCAGCTAGATTATCTAGCGAATGAACTTACAAGCATGTAAGATAAACTTTGTATGTCCTTGCCTCATTTTCATTGTATTATCCTCTTATATTTCTATTGTTCACATTCATAGAGAAAACAATGTATTTGATTTTATTTGCATGTCGTTAGTCGTGAATATCAAAGGTAAATAAATCACCATATTTATATGCTTCCAAATGGCTTACAAAATTGTCACGTCGACTTCAAAAATAAACTCAAATTTCTTCCATACATTGGCACCAAAAACTTTGGGTTATAATATTTAAATTAAATATTATAACTTTAACTTTTAAGCCCTTGTAATAATTAAATCCTTTGATTTAATATTGCACATTTATGTCCCTACCTTGGTCCTTGGATTTTATAAACTTTTGTCCTCATGCCATTTAAACCTTTATTTAAATCCTTTGTTCCAAGCCTTGAACCTTTATAATATATTTAAATATTTTGTCCAAGCATCCTTAAACCTTTGTCTTTTCACCCTTAAACCTTTTGAACCTTTATCCTTTCTTTTTAAATATTTTGTCCAAGCATCCTTAAACCTTTGTCTTTTCCTTTATAATATTTAAATATGAAATTTAAATATTATAAACCTTTATTTAATAAATATTTTCCTTGCCTTGTTCCATCTGAAATATATGCTTACCTTGAATAATTTTCCAACCTTTTCAACTACACATCCTTGAAGAATATTTTTGCCTTGAATAATATTCACCCTTTGACATCAATGACAACTCAATATACTTAATATTTCCAACAATCTCCCCCTTTGTCATTGATGGCAACCCTTACAAACAAAAATTCTTTTGTTGCAACTAGATTCCATAACTGCTCCCCTTCACTAAATTTTCTTCCTTTTGACATCAATGGCAAAGGGCTCCTTGGGGCTAAAAATAAGACATTTAGCATAGCCCGCTCACCACCTTCTTTTATTGAAGTGATTAATTTTGGGATGGAAGTACTCCCAACTTACAATGCTCTTCTTATTTTCCAATTTTCTTTTTCCACTCTTGAAGTCATACCCTTTTGAACATTTTGACTATTCTCCTTCTTGTTTGTCTTTTGAAGTTATGGAAACACTGTTAGGATATTATCCTAACTTTCATTATTAATAATAATAATATAATATATTTTATATCCTAAGGTTAGTATATTTGATAATATAATAAATAATAAATACTTATTTATTATATTATATATTTAGGGTTAGATATTCATATAGTCATAATAATTAAATACATTAATTATTATGAAACGACACATTGAAGAGACATAGGGTTTAGGGTAGATATATATGATTGTTCAATCATTCATTCAAAGGGGAGGAAGAACATATATTATTTAGACCCATTGGAGGGATTTCCCAAACCAATGCAAAAGGCGATTCATATCTAAAAGCGATTCTACTTATTTTATTTATTTCTCATTTATTTTATTGTGCTAGGAACCCTTGGTTCCTACCATATGGTATCAGAGCATTATGGATCCAGCCATGCGGGACCAAAAATTTGAGGAGGAAGTTCAGAAATTGAAGGCAGAATTTCGAGAATTTGGGAAACCATTCGAAAACATTATAAAAAAATTTATTAGTAAGTTAAGTGAGGATCTAATTGAAGTAGAAGAAAAAGTTGCAAATGAAAATGAAAAACCTAGAAAAAAATTTGCGAAAGAACCTGAAGCCATAAATTTTCAAAAAGTACATAATGTACTTTCGAAGAAAAAAGAAGAATTTTTTTATGAAAACCCTAAAAATGATTTTTTTTTTATAAAAGAAGTACACGAGGAAAAGGGGAAATCTGGATTCAAGTTTACTACAAAATTGCAGCCAATTAAAATTGTGAATTCGTATTATAAAAATCAAATTAAAAATTATATGATTGGAAGAAAGTATCCCTTTCGGGAATTTGAGAAAATAACAAACAAGTTAATTTATTGTAAATTCTCTACTTCTGCAAACTTGCCTGCCAAATTTGTGAAACAAGAGTTTTTGCATGAGATGACTTCAGAGAAAACTGAGTTTGTTGAGTCTGCTTGTGATATTGAAGGGAGTGCATTTTCAAAACCAGCATGTCTATCTTCTACAAGGCCACCACCATGGCCACCTCCAATAACACAACAAAACTCCTCCCTTTATTAACATAGAGACTCTGAATATCTCAATGGTACAGTTCCCTATTTTCCCTTCTTAACAAAAACACTCACCAAGAGCAACCAAAAAAAAAATATGCATGACGAGGATTTGGTCTCTTTGAAGGTTTGCAGGGTTGGATATACTAGGGCACAAGTGCTTCCATGTATAAGCTCATAATAAAGTGCCATTGAAATTATTGTTCCTAAGACTCTACAATATCCAGAACTCAAAAAGATCACTGGATCCCTTGGGGTGGCCACAATCTTTAATTTTAATTACAATCCATTTCTGTGCATTTGCAGCTGTCCAACATTCTTGACACCCAAATTTCTGCAACTCTTGTTGACAAAGACCCAGTATTAACTTAAGTCTAAAGACTAAAGCATGATAAAAATATCTAAAATTAAGTTCTGGCCTTGTTTCTACATTTGAGGTGTGGCACGAAGCATTCTATGGATGAATTTCCTTACAAGTTGTAATTTTTTACCTTTCATCGGACGTGTAAAAGGTAAATGATTATATGGATTGTCGTTTCTGGACCGCACTTTCATTTACGTTTATCCGACTGTATGCCATTCCATTTTGCCATTGGAATTCATCATCAATATTTTTAAAATGTTATAATATTTTGAAGTGTTTGCGAATAATTTTAAGGTTTTCACTCGTGTCATAAGCTTCGCGTCTCAAAAATGTGCTTTTATCCTGTGCTATGATTTTGAGATAAAAAAATTTTAGGTTCGCTGTTGATGTACACGTAAACCATCCCCAAAAAAAAAATTGTCGGTAGTATACAAGAGACGGAAAGAACATGGGTGGTGGTCCAATTAAGCATCCACCATGTGTTCCAAGGGGACAGCACCACACAACTAGCATGAGGGGTAACCACCACTAAGCTTCTGCTTTGTCTCCCCCTGCGGGCAGTGCATCTACTCCTAGGTCACCCTCCAAGCCTTTCTTTACAATATTCCAAAACCCCCATCACCCCACGAGTTCTGCTGGCATGTTCGTTCCTCATATTTCAAGAATGTTCCTTTCCCTGGAAGGAAAAAGAAATGCTATTCACGTGGAAATATCAAAATTTTGTTTAAAGAGAGAAACAAGGAAAACAAAGGCCAATAAGATTCAATGTTAGAATTTGAACTAGCTTTTGAGTTCTTCTTGCAGCTTTACGTATCCTATTGCAAGAGCTGAAGTTCATAGTGAACAGGATATAGTGATTGAGATTCCGGTGTTGCAAGGATAGAAGGGGAAGAGATCACTACCACACAAGTCAAAGGTTTGCCAATTTTTTGGTCCACTGGGACATAATATAGGGCACCCAAGGGTAGGGCATAATGGAGCAACACATCACAGGGTTGAACATCATGTACATGGTTTGACAGTGGAGAAGGGTAAAACACATTGTAGCTGGATACTTCAGTTTTTGATGATGAGAACACAACATGTAATATGTTTAAAGGACATAACAAGGAGAGCACATCTAGTGTAAACCATTCTGAACACCTTCATAAAGGAGAAGGGTTGTACATGCCTATTTAAAAGAGATGGGAGAGCTGAAGAAAAATGGTGATATTCAGGTTGATGAGTTACGTAAAATTATCTTGAATTGGACAATTACTCGAGAAAGAATGAAAGAATTTCCATTGAACGTGCTTAGTACATTTGTCTTGTTTACTGGAAGAGCACCGGATTGATTATGTTGTCCAAAAGTTCATAAGTGATACTAGTTTACTTGATCAATTTTATGTGGGACAGAATAAATCAGAAGCTGGAAAACATCAATGCATAGTCAATATTTTTTTTTTTTTTGGAAGGCCAGCACATTGAAAATCATTCTGTTGTTTTAGTGTCTGAAGTGTGTCCCCAACCAAAAGTTTTTATTTTTACTGATTGTTCAGACAATGTTGGTCAATGTGGAAGTTATGATACAAGAACAAACCATGCAGAGAGAGTGTAAACAGTATCAAACAATTAGAGATGCATTGGCCAATTGTTTTGATATTAAACCAAAGTATTGATAGTTGTGAAAATCCTATAGTCAGTAATGAAAAGTTGAATGGTGGACCTCCAACTTCTAATAATAATGGAGCATCTGACGAGGTGTTTCCTTCTTGTAAAACCAAAAACCATTATTCATCAGTCCATCCAGGCGATGATGGAGATGGGAAATGCGAGGACCTTTCAAATAATGTGTCAGTGGCTATGCATGATCAAAATATTATCCATGCAATATTTCATCCTCAAACGTGCCAGTAGTGGTGATATGTTTGATGTATGGCTCAGAAAACATATGCCTTGACAGCAACAATAAAAATTTTACGGTTAAACTTGCATCACCAGCAGTAGAAATTGGACACTGTAAATGCAAATCATGCTCTGCAAATGTGCAATTTTATCAAGGTTGCATGTGTTATGTCTGTCATTTATCTATTCAGCCAGATGAAATGTGGAGCTACATTAAGTGCTCGTGTTGCCATGTTTTCCATTTGGAATGCATCATTAAAGAAAGAATTGCAGGAGTTGTCGAGGAGCAAACAATGATGTTGAGTTTTTATGTTCAGTTTGTTCTATGAAGTCTGATCTATTTCTTTTTGGGAGATAGACTGAAAAATGCATCAGAAACCGAATCCAAAGACATGCTACAGAAACATTTGAAGTCTTCAATCAGTGTCATGGATGGTACTAAGAGGAACACTTCTAAATGATCATTGCATTTTTCCAAACATACCCAACTGATCCCATCATAATTATGTCGGCATGTTTAGTCTTTCATTAATCAACAATATTTCTATTTTCCCATACCCACCCAAGAGCAACCAAAATTGTGTTCTCGCAGCAAGGAAGAATGAATGTTGGCTTCTTCGATACCATCAACAAATTAAATTATTCTTCGAGGAGATAAAAGTTGGCAACACGTGATGAAAGCTGGTGATAAGCGTTGTTTCTCGTGTAATACTTCTAGCGATTTCAAAACAGCTCTCAAATGTTAAGGCCCGACAATATTTAATTGCCGAATTGAGAAATCCAAAGCTAGCATCATATTGGAAATAAGGTCAAAGTATATCTAAACTACTTCATTTTTCTTATGTGCAAAAAGTAACCGTTATACTCCCAACAAATATTTGAGGCATTAATTAAACAATGGAAACACCAAAGAATCCAACTGATCACTAAATTACCATAGACAATGTTGGATATCAAAATTTTGAGGTTCTGATTGGAGTTTGTGGTTTAACGACGTTGCCATATCATTAATACCTATTCCTATGAAATGAGCTTGGGGAATCATAATTATTTCAGAAGGATGCAATTGGCTATTATTACCGCATATGACAAGGTGCTTACATGCAAATTTAGGGTTACTCTCTTTAGTTAACATTGTGACAAGATAAAGACGATCTACAATTTCTTTTATCCATTGGGTGAACTTTCCATTGCTTGGGAGCTTACAAGGGCACACGCTTTGAGAATTACAAAATAAAGTTCCAAGATTTGAGGACAAATCTTCTTTTTCGAGGAGGGATGGCATGTTAGAATACTATCCTAACTTTCATTATTAATAATAATAGTATAATACATTTTATATCCTAAGGTTAGTATATTTTATAATATAATAAATAATAAATAATAAATAATAAATACTTATTTATTATATTATATATTTAGGGTTAGATATTCATATAGTCATAATAATTAAATACATTAATTATTATGAAACGACACATTGAAGAGACATAGGGTTTAGGGTAGATATATATGATTGTTCAATCATTCATTCAAAAGGGAGGAAGAACATATATTATTTAGACCCATTGGAGGGATTTCCCAAACCAATGCAAAAGGCGATTCATATCTAAAAGCGATTCTACTTATTTTATTTATTTCTCATTTATTTTATTGTGCTAGGAACCCTTGGTTCCTACCAAACACTATTCTACATCACTTTGCTTTATACCCAAAATTATTGCAATTGTAACACATGATGTTGTAGTCCTTGGAAGGTGCAACTGACTTGAAGTTTCTCTTGGTGAAGCCATACTCATTTCTACCATGAAACCTGCAATGTATAGCTTTGTGACCAAAATGATTACATGAGTAGTAATAACCTTGAAAGAAATATTCATCTTGCCTTGGAGGATATGGTCCCATGGTTCTTTCTTTACTTTTTCTGTGATAGTCCTTGTTCCTTGATTATGTATTATTTTATTCCTCTTTGAAGCTTTCACTTATTAACACATTGGCATAGGTATTAGATTCTTCGTCAAACACTTCTGATGCTTTTGGTTCTTTTGAGCTTGACTCTCCTTTTTGTTCCTCTTGACCTTCTTCATAACCAAGTTCAGTCTTAATAAATGGAGATATTTGTATCTTGAGAATATCATCCAAGGTTTTTGATATTTCCTTAAACTGAGATAACTTATCAAGATATTTTCCAAGTCCCTTCTTTAGAGAGATAACTTCATCTTCTAGTTTTTCACACTCTAGCTCTTTTAGCTTTAACTGTTTAGTCATATCTTCTTCAACTTTTCTTGCCTCTTTGACCTTAACCTTTAATTCAGTGAGATCTTGTAGAAGCTTTGCCTTTGTTTTCTCATCCTCTTGTACTTGAGCCTTAAATCTTGAGTTATCTCTTTTCATTTTTTCAAGATCAACAACAATTTCCTTTTCCATATAAAGTATAGCTTCATTTTCCTTTTCTGTAACTTTCTCTCTTTTTAGGTCTTCAACTTTAGCATCATCTTCTTTTTCCTTTTCTTGATCTTAAAAACAGGAGCATCTTCTTTCTCTTGATATTTGACAACATGAGCATCTTCATTATTTTCTACTTGGTTTTCAATAGGAGTATCTTCTTTCTCTTCTATTGCCAAAAATAGAATTTTTTCTTTTCAATATCGAGAGAATTTTCATCACTGTCACTTGAAGTACTGCTTTCTTCTTCAACATAAAAATTCTTCTTGTGCCTTTGAAAGATTATCTTTTCATGCTTACCTTGACCATGCCTATTTTTCTCTTCATGATAAGATTTTCTTTCTTTCTTTTTCTTGTAATCCTTTTCTTCTTCACTGCTACTATATCCATTTTGTGGATAATAAGTTGCATAATGACCAATGTTACCATAGCTAAAACATTTCACAGTCTTCATATCTTTGTGTTTTCTTGGACCCTCCTTATTTCTTCTCATAAAGTTAGCCTATTCTTCACTGCTATTGCGAAAAATAGAATTTCCTCTTTTTCACTATCTAAAGAACCTTCATCATTGTCACTTGAAGTACTGCTTGCTTCTTCAACATAAAAACTCTTCTTGTGACTTTGAAAGATCTTCTTCTCATGCTCGCCTTGACCATGCCTATTTTTCTTTTCATGATAAAATTTTTCTTTTTTTTTTCTTGTAAGCCATTTCTTCTTCACTGCTACTATATCCATTTTGTGGATAATAAGTGCATAATGACCAATGTTACTATAGCTAAAACATTTCACAGTCTTCATATATTTGTGTTTTCTTGGACCCTTCTTATTTTTTTTCACAAATTTAGCCTCTTCTTCACTGCTTGATTCATCACTTGATTCTGGTTCTTTATCCTTTGCCTTCTTTGAAGGTTTGAATACTACCTCCTTTTTGAATTTTTGATCTTTTTCTATCCTCATCTCATATGCTATGAGAATTCCATGTAGTTCATCCATCCTCAAAGTTTTTATATCCTTCATTTCTTCAATTATTGAAAACATTGCATCATATCTCATGGGAAGTGATCTTAAGATTTTCTAAACAATAGTAGAATCCTCAATATTTTCTTTAAGTTCACAAATGGTATTAACAACCTCATCAACATGAAGTAGACACCTAGCAATATTTTCATCATATTTTATTTTCAATTATTCAAACTTTTTCCTGTGAGTTCAAAGTTTTTCCATATTAACCTTGTCATCTCCTTCATATGCATTGTGTAACTTATCCCACATTTTTTTACTGAAGTGCAATGCATGAATTTCACAAACTCTATTTTAGTTAACCCATTTAAAATTACATTGGTTTCCTTGACATTATTTTCATATAATTTCTTACCATTTAAATATGTAGGAGGATTTGTAGGTGGTGAGTATTCATTCTAAAATGATTTCCATGTATCAACTCCATGTGCCATAAAAAATATCCTCATCCTCACACTTCAAAAAGAATGGTTAGTCCTATCAAATAATGGATCTCTATGTGTTGAAAATACTTCCTAATGAGCCATATGTGTTCCTATAAGATCTTTCCTCAAGCTGTCAGAATTTCATGAAGGAACCCGCTATGATACCAATTGAAGAACATAATCTTATACTTAGAGGGGGGTGAACAGTATAAGATAAAACTTTTTACTTTTATTTACAAAGCAGTATTATCCAATATTATCAATTGTAATAATGAATCAATGTACATATCATCACACACATAAGAGACATAGATTTAATGTGGTTCACCCAATGTGGGCTACACCCATGGAAAAAATATTTCTTATAAAATTTCTCAACAAATCTCTTGGGAACCAAATACCTATTACAATGTTTATGAGAACCAACTCAAAGTAGATACCAATCCCCTATTCTCTAGTTCATGGATATTTATCCATAGGAGACACAAATCCCTTTTTCTCTGGTTCATGGACTTCTATCCATAGGAGACACCAATATACTTTTATCTAGTTCATGGACCTCTATCAATAGGAGACACAAATCCCTTTTGCTCTGGTTCATGGAACTATATCCATAGGAGAAACCAATCCCCTTTAATCTAGTTTTTGGACCTTTATCCACAAGAGACACAAATCCTATTTGTTCAGGTTCATGGAACTCTATCCATGGGAAACATCAATCCCCTTTGCTCTAATTTGATCCAAAAATTTACACAAGGCTTGCTCAAATATTCTCCAAAACCTGCTCTCAACTCTACTCAATTCTACTTCAGTCCTACATAAAAGGCTTGCTCAAATATGCTCACCAAAATTTGCTCAACCTACTCGAAGCCTACTCATAAGGCTTACTAAAATCTTCTCCAAAACCTACTCTTAACTCTGCTCAAATCTAATTCAAGCCCACTCACAAGGATTGGTCAAATATGCTGACAGAACTACTCAAATTTGCTCCAAGCCTTCTCACACGACTTGCTCAAATCTGCTCATAATTATAGCTTAAATATGCTCAACAAAGCTTGCTCAAATCTACCTCAAAACCACTCACACAACCTACTCAATATAGCTCACAAAACCTGCTCAAACATTCACAATTATTGCATAGAAACCATTGCATATATCTTTCCCAAAAGTGATTTCTTTGACTAAAGTAATTCAAACATATTCTACCCAAAATTCTTTTTCTTCATGAACATATAGAGAATGATATACATTACAAACAATCAATATGTTCTTCTCACATTTATTAAGTCTATCACTTTCACATGTCTCACATTTATTTGCATTCACAAGATATCTCTAGTCTAGCACTTGATAATTGACCTTCTTATGTACTCCCAAAACCAATCAAACCAATGCACAAGTTTACTTCACAAAACTAGTCTATAACCCTTGCAAATTTACTCTCTATATCAATCATAATAATGCACAAATTTGTTTCACAAAAATTGATCTATAACTCTTGCACTTTCATTCCCAATGTCACTCAAAACCAATTCACAAATTACTTCACAAAGCTTCTCTATAACACTTGTAAATTTATTCCCAATATCAATCAAAGTTAATGCATAAACTTTGTCTCAAATCCTTGCTCTTATATATTCAATTTCTTTCAACAATAATGCACAACTTTGTTCTCAAACCCTAGCACATATATTTCCAACAATGCACATAAAATTAATCCTTATATATCCAACTCTATGAAATCAAAATATTTTCTTCAAACGAACATCACCCTTTGAAAAGGAATCAAATCACCATATCTCTAAAATTGCTTTGATAAAGATGTATCCTCAAAACATGTCTCAAAAATAATTTTACTTTCGTGCGCCACTTTAAAAATGGGTTAGTAAATCCTTTTTCTCTTCTTAATTAGATATCAAAATATTCTCATTAAAATCCATTATCAAAATGTGCTAAAAAATAATACCTTATATTTCTCTCACAATATAAAGCTTCATTAATAACACAAACCCTTTTTATTCCCTTTCTATGATATGCCAAAATTACAAGTAACAATAATCATAAATACACCTTATTTATCCTTTCTAAGATATTCAAAAATACAAATAACAATAATCTTAAATACACCTTATTTCTCCTTTCTAAGATATTCAAAAATTACAAATAACAAAAACCTTTACTACACCTTATTTCTCCTTTACTTTAAAAAATTATAATTTGAAAACAATACACCAACACCTTATTTTTCTTGAATCCTAATACAAAAATTTTAATCAAAATTTTAGTACCTTTGGCGTTGCTACAAATCGAACCTCCAACCTCACGACAAGCAACTTTCTCTCAAGCACATTGACAAGCTGCACTACCATGATGGCCAATACCAAAGGAGGGATACCTTTTACTTAAACCACATTCTACGTAATTTCCAACACAAAAACCATAAAACCAACAACGACGAGAACACAGTGACATCCCATGAAATGACACTCCATGCACAACCTATAACCGACTAGGCTACCTCGATGAACGAGACATCAAATATAAGCAATAGTATTTGTTTTATTCTCCTCTCTTCTCCATAGCAAAACACAATCAACATCCATGGGGTTTGACCCCTTGACCTTTTGTCCAATAAACATCCATGCAGATCCATACTACCATCTGGATTATCCAACGAATGAACTTACAGGCCGGCAAGATAAAATTTGTATGTCCCTACCTCATTTTTTGTTGTCTTATCCTCTTATATTTCTATTGTTCACATTCACAAAGAAAACAATGTATTCAATTTTATTTGCATGTCATTAGTCATGAATATCAAAGGTAAATAAATCACCATATTTATATGCTTCCAAATGGCTTACGAAATTGTCATGTTGACTTCAAAAATAAACTCAAATTTCTTCCATACGTTGGCACCAAAAACTTTGGGTTATAATATTTAAATTAAATATTATAACTTTAACTTTTAAGCCCTTGTAATAATTAAATCCTTTGATTTAATATTGCACATTTATGTCCCTACTTTTTTTCCTCATGCCATTTAAACCTTTATTTAAATCCTTTGTCCCAGGCCTTGAACCTGTATAAAATATTTAAATATTTTTCCCAAGCATCCTTAAATATTTATCTTTTGCATTATAATATTTAAATATGAATTTTAAATATTATAAACCTTTATTTAATAGATATTTTCCTTTCCTTGTTCCATCCAAAATATATGCTTGTCTTGAATAATTTTCCAACGTTTTCAACTACACATCCTTGAAGAATATTTCTGCCTTGCATAATATTCATCCTTTGACATCAATGACAAATCAATATACTTAATATTTCCAACAGTAAGTTATGTACATAAAATTCTTTCAGCAATCATGTATGAAGTCATCCAACTATACTTGATATATTTTTTCATGTACAAACATCCCTTGCTTAATTATTAACCCTAGTAATATTACAAGAGCAATAGATTATACCAATATTATTTAGTTGGAGAATTGATTACATTGTAGAGTTAGACATATCAAGTGCTTAAGAAAACATAGAATATGTAGGAAATAAATTCTTACATTCCTTGAGAGGTTGGACCTTATGGATGAGGTGTTGGTAAGCTTCGAGCTTTCTAAGTGGAACTATTTATCCTTGAAATGGCTTCTAGGGGTTGAGATCCTTATCCTAAAAATGAATTCCAAGGTATTGAGACCTCACATATTCTTAGTTTCTTTTTCTTTATTGTTTAAAATCATAGTCCACTCCTTACCTAGGTTATTGACCTATAATATTAAGGCTTAAATAAATTTGAGGGTTGGCTTTGAATTGACTTACTATAAAAAATAATATTTTGTCTTATAAACAAACAACAAACAATGATAGTCCCCAAGGGCTAGGTGGATTGGTAATTTTCTATCCGACCAAACACTTACCAAGAAGAGACCTAGGTTAAAACCTTGGAGGCATGCTTGTTGCAAAGGTAGTAGTCTATTTTGAATACTTTAAGTACACACCAGACCAACGATGATGGTACAAATCTTGAGTGACCGATGGTCCCCCTCACATTGGGTCATCAACAATGAGGTGGCATAGGCTTGTTGGGAGCAACTCTTGTGGTTTGAACCATATACTTGGAAGTTACTAAAAATAGTATGGATGTTGAAAGTTCTTGAGGTGGAGAGATAAAAATAATAATAAATTAGTTATGATCTAAGACAAAAAGAACATTAATGGAGCATGGATACAACCCAAAATGGTCCAGGAGTGTTTAGTAATTAAGTTAAACCGATTCTAAATACCAAAATATGAAATATCCTTAGCCAAAAGCTCTATTTTTAGCAAACTATGTTGTTGGTCCAAACTAGAAAATTAGATCTAGAATTATAAAAAAGACACAAATATAAACTTTAAAAAAACTCCACAATAGTGCACTCTGAAAAAATATTATTTTTCTATATTTCAAAATGATTCCAATTAAAATATATATAATGAACCATCAGCCTTGATCATGCAAAAATCTAAAATCAACTCAAGTTTCTAAAAACACTTTCTAAAAGAACAACTTTTATCATGGCCACTTTGCATTTTGTTCTTTATTTATTTTTAAATTAACTAAAATTCTTAATTGACATGAATAAAGCACCCAATTTACGATATTATTGCATGTGCTTTGTTTTAGTTACAATTCACATATTAATTTAATAATTATGGGTGACTTTTGACATAATCCTCAACAATCCCCCCTTTGATGTCAAAGGAATAAATGTTCAACATTTCTTTGAGTCTTCCATGAGTCACCTTCAATAGCAACTTTTTGAGTATATCAACAACTTGATCCTCACTCTTAACATGTTCAATGACAATTTTATCATGTACCAAGTCTCTCACAAAATGGTGTTTCACCTCTATGTGTTTGGTCCTTGCATGAAATACTGGATTTTTAGACAATTGTATTGTTCCATTGTTATCACAAAATATTTTGGTAGGCTCATGTTGAGACTCCAAAAAATCCTTCAATATTATCCTTATCCAAATCCCTTGAGTATAATCTAAATTAAGGGTTGCATATTTGACTTCAGTGGAATACAAAGCCACTGTACTTTACTTGTTGGATGACCAAGAAATCAACCCCTTTCCCAAGGTGAAACAATGCCCTATAGTGGATTTTTGGTCATCAATAGAACTCCCCAAATCTGAATCAACATACCCAATCAACCTTGAAGATATTTATGATCAGTAGTGTATACCATGATCAAATGTTCCCTTCATATAACTAAAGATTTGTTTCACTGCTTGCATATGCCTTTGAGTTGGCAAGCTCATAAATTGGGAAACTAGTGAAACTGCATACGTAATGTTGGGTCTTATGGATGTAAGGTACATCAATCCACCCACCATAATTTTGAAAGTCTTCTTATAAATAAGAGTACTTTCATCCTCTTTCATAATATTCTCCACACTAGCAATAGGAGTATCAATCGCCTTGCAGTCTAGAAATGAAAATTTCTTCAACATGTCTTGGGCATACTTGGCTTGGCATATAAAGATCATATCTTCCCTTTGTTGTATTTCCATGCCAATAATTATTTCTTTTTTCCAATATCAAACATCTCAAAATCACTTTTCATGCTCTTCTTGAAGTCTTACATCATAGCTTTGGAATTTCTTGTAAAAATGAGATCATCAACATAAAGATAAACATAAAACATGTTAGTGTCAATAATTTTTCTGTAAATATTTGGCTCATATTTTATCCTTTCAAATATATTTTCATAGAATCGTCCACCTATATTTGAGTAACAAGCTCGTGGATCTTGTTTTAGACCATAAAGTGCCTTTTTCAACTTGCATACCCAATGCTCTTTATCCTTTATTTTGTAACCTTGTGGCTGCTCCACATATACCTCTTCTTCAATGCCACCATTTGATAATTCACTCTTGAAATCCATTTGGTGAACATCCCATACTTTTTGATCAGCAAATAAAATCATCAATATAATATTATATTGGTGAGCCACATGATAAAAATTCTCCTTATAGTCTACTCCATATGTTTGTGCGTACTCTTTTGCTACTAGTTTAGCTTTGTGTTTGTCTATTGTTCCATCACTAAAGAACTTAGTCTTGTAGACCCATTTTGTACCAATGAAATCCATGTCACTAGTAGGATGAATGAGAGCCCATATCTTATTTCTCTCAATGGTCTCCATCTCAACATTCATGGCCTCAACCCATTCTTTCCTTTGACTAGCCTTTGCATAGTTTCTTGCTTCACTAGAAATGCAAGATATGACATAATAAGTCATTTCATCTTCAATTTATTCAATATTATTTACTCGATTGAGATTGAAGTATTTTTATATTCCTTTTATAGTTATGATCCAACATCTGACTTATTGGATGTGGAAGCATCAACCTCTTATTTTTGACTTGGGTTGAAGTTGGTGGCAAACTAGTCTCTTGGGAGAACTAGTATTGTTTCCATTAACACTAGAAACTCATGAAGTATCTTGATTGACCTCCATTTCTCCATAAATATTTAGCTCCCCTTCACTAATAATATTTTCACTCTTCTAGTTATGATCAGCAAACACATCATTCTAAAAAAAATTACAATCCTTAGAAACAACTGTTTTCTTACTAATAGGATTGAAAAACTTGTAAGCTTGTAAAAATGTGAGGTTTACCCTTGGGGTCTAATTTTTTCCTTTTAGTATCATAAATATGAAATTTTTTTGAACAACCAAATACTCTAAGATGAGCCACCATGGGCTTCTTACCATACCATGCTTCATAGAGTGTCTTATTTTTCACCGTCATTGTGGGACTTCTATTCAGGATGTAGGTTGTTGTTTGCGCTGCTTCAACCTACAACTTCCTCTCAAAATTCTTGTTCTCCAATATGGTTCTTTTTGAATCCATTATTGTCATATTATTTTTCTATAAAACACCATTTTATTGTGGTGTGTAGGGAGCACTAAAATGACTTTTTATTCCATGTGATGAGAAAAAATTTAGAAATTCTTGTGAATATAATTCACCACATCTATCAGTTATTAACACCTTGATAGAACAGCCTAATTTATTTTAATCCAATGCCTTGAAGGTCTTGAAGGTTGATAATACCCCATATTTGGTATTCAATAAGAAAACCTGTATAGATCTTGTAGCATAATTAATAAAGGAAATAAAATATAATTTTTTGTCTATGCTAGGACAAGACATGGATCCACACAAATCTAAATATACGAATTTTGATTTCTTGGTAGCTCTCCATTTGCTAGTTGGAAAGATTTCTCTATGGTGTTTTCCAAGTATACATGCCTTGCATGATTCCTTCAATATGGATTCAATCATTGGAATACCATCAACCATCTTGTTCTTAAAAAGAACATGAAAACTTCTAAAATTTAAATAAATATATCTAGAGTGCCATAATAAGCTTGATTCGTCAATGGTAGAAAAACAAGAATTCTGATTTAACATATTTATGATCAATGGAAACATTCTATTTTTTGACATAATAGACTTTCCAATCAATTTGTTACTTTGATTTTTGTCATATATCAAATATTTTCCATTATTAAAATGTAGCTTCAATCCTTTCTCTACTAGTTATCCAACATTCCTGAGATTGTGCTTCATGTTTGGAGCCAAATAAATGTTGTTGATATCACTCTTCCAACACTTTGTGATGATATATATACTCCCTTTACCTTCTACATTAATCACCTTCCCATATCCTAAGTGAACTTGACTCTTGAATGAACCATCTAGCTTGTCAAAACAATCCTTAAAACATGACATATGGTTAGAACATCCTTAATCAAGAAACCACATATTCGTTTTATCATCCAAACTTGAATTACATGAAAGAGAATAATTAATTTGATCATTATTATTCTCATCTTGGTAAGCCTTTTTCTCACCCCCATATTGGTTTAAATTTACTTGATTTTTGGCTACTAGTTTCCTATAGTCTTTTATCATGTGACCCAATTTCTTACAATAATGACAAATGACAACCTTCTTACCCTTATTTTTTTGACTTTGATTGTTTTTTTTTAATCTAAAATTTGAGAAAAAATTTCATTCTAATTTTAGGGCTTTGTATTTGGTTTCAAAACGCATACTTTGGACTCTAGTGCATGATTCAAGTCATTTGAGTAAATTTTTATTTTATCCTCATGGGACAATACAAAATCCACTAACTCTTCAACCTTAATATGATCCATATATTTACAATCCTCAAGTATAATGACAATTTGCAACCACTTTGGAGTCAAGGATCTCAAAATATTTCTTACTACTATTTTGTCTTCCATGACTTCACCATATACTCTCATTCTATACACTATATCATTTACTCTAATACAATAGTCTCCAACATTCTCATCATCATGCATTCTCATATTTTTAAAATTGATTCTTAATGTGGAGAGCTTTGCTGATCTTACATTTTTTAAGCCTTGATATGATGTCTCCAATGTTGTCCATGCCTCATGGAAATTATTACAACTAGCTATCCTTGGATAGATGCTTGGATCTATTACACTCTTCAAGTAGAAGAAAGCTTGAGAATAATTATTTTCTTCTTCTTCTAATATCTTCTTTAGATATTGACGAAGAGCACTCCAATAATTATGAGTATATTATTGAATTATACTTTTTCAAAATCCCTTCCATACAAATATCCATCTCATTTGATCTCTCCATTACTCAAAGTTATCTCCTTTGAATGTATATATATATATATATATATATAAGGATGTAGTATTTGTTGCCATAATAACAAAAAAATAACCACAAGTATTTCTGATCCAAACTATTGTAAATTATGTTGGAAATCAAAAATATTCACCATCTTTTGATGTATCTTTATCTGCAAATTTTGAAATCACACAAAAACTCTGCTCTGATAGCAAATAAAAGTTCTTGAGGTGGAGAGATAAAAAAACAACAATAAATCAATTTTGATCTAAGAAAAAAAGAACATTAATGGAGCATGAATATCATCCAAAAATTGTCCAAGAGTATTTAGTTATTAAGCTTAACCAATTATAAATTCCAAAGGATGAAATATACTTAGCCAAAAGCTCCAATTTTAATAAACTATGTTGATGGTCCAAACCAGAAAGTTAGATCTAGAATTAAGAAAATGCACAAATATAAAATTTAAAAAAGCTCCACAATAGTGCACTTTGAAAATGTTTGATTCTTCTAAATTTCAAAATGAGTCCAATTAAAATATATATAATGATCAACCTTGATCATGCAAAAAAGTGAAAAAAGCTAAAAACAACTAAAGTTTCTAAAAAAAGTAGCTTTCTAATTTTATTTTATTTTTGAATAACTAAAAAAAAAAAAACTTATCATGGCCACCTTGCATGGTGCTTTTATTTTATTTTAAAATTAACTAAAATTCTTAATTTGCATTAATAAAACACCTAATGTAGGATATTTTTGCATGTGTTTTATTTTAGTTACAACTCATATATTGATTTAATAATTATAGGTGACTTTTGACATCACCCTCAACAGATGTAACCAACTCCCCTGTGTATATAAAAAAGAACAACAAACAATGATAACAAATATTAATAAATTAATAAATAAATTTCATTGTTAAAATATAATACGAGCAACTTAAATATCAACCAATATTATACAAAAATAGTTATTTTTTTAATATTAGTTTTAACTATTACAATATTATAAAAGTGACTAAAATATCACTTACTTTTTAAAACATGTCTATGTAAAAATCAATGGAAAATTAGCCCTAATTTCCTCAACTTTCTACTTTTATATGAAAATTTCAATATTTATGTGAAGTTGACATCATCCCGACATAACATAATATTTATAATATCTAAATGATAGGTACCTAAAATTCTTATGGATAGGTAATGTTGAGTGGTATTTTCACCCAATTGTGAAAGTACACTCTCCCTTAGGATTTGGGTTCCAAATACCCTCTTGCAAAGAAATTAAACAAATGACTTCTCCAAGGTCTCCGCTATATTAGCATTTGCATATGTGTATTAGTAATCTTAAATAAAGATATTCACTTTAAATGCTTGGAACACCTTAGTGATTGCAAGTAACTGTAAACAAGGGGCAATGTTGGTTTATTTTACCATGAAACTTTAGTGATTGTTTATTGAACCAAAATAGAGAAAATGTGAGTTGGCCCTCATATGACCACGATGTAGTGCTCGAATTACCCCTCTTTTTTAAAATTAGAATTTTTATGAAGAGAGGGTAATTTTAGGCTCATAAAATGGAAATTTGTGAAATGCCATAAAACATAACTCCTTCAATGAAATTAGGATTCTCATGAAGGGAATGTCATCATAGGCTCATGAATGAAACATGAAACTAAAAAAAAATGAAATTCGGCCCAAAAATGAAAATTTTCTATTTTTGGATTTTTCAAAATCTGTAATAAAACAACAACTTCGATGAATTTTCAAAAATACTAAAAAAATTCGAAAATGAAATTTGAAAGTGTGTATTGGAAGTATGAAGTATAACCTACGCAATGGTTAAATTATTTTTGGATTTTGAAGTTTTTTTAATGTTTATTTTAATGCCTGAAAATTAACAAAAAGTTAAGGTTTTTGGAAAAATAAAATGCAAAAGAATGAAAATTTAAATGCAAAATATGAAAATAAAATGCATTTAGTATGATGCTATCCTATTTCGACAAAACCGAAGATGCGAGGTTTTCATGCATTCAACCTAACCTATTGGACTTGCAAAACAAGCACAATCCGGATAAGCTAAGTGCTGGCTCCTAGGGTTTTAAATGAGGTTTTTTAGATTTAAACATTCACATGAAGCAACCAAGAAAACTTGCATAAACTCTATTTACAAGCCTAAAATCTGAAAAGGAGAAAAATAAACATTTAATATTTCATGCAGAAAATGACTCCTTATTTCTTGTCCATAAGATGCAACTTTCTAAAACTTCTTGTATTAAAAATTTGTCATTTTACAATAACAAAAAATTTTGGTTTTCCCAAACCAGTCAATGGAATAAAAATAGCCCAAATAGGTCCAGAATGGCCCTCTTGCCTTCAAATATGCAACTCTGCTCGCAGCATTTTCCAACCCCTCAAAACATCCTTGCCTGGCATATTTAAAATCTTTAGGAAGATTTTCGTTTCATCTTCCAATGGCTGTTCGTTTCACCTTCCCTTGTGCATGCATGTATTTTGGTTTCCAAAAAAATCTTTTCGTTTCTATTTTGTGGCCCTTCGTTTCATTCCCATGGTTTGGCTTCAAACAAAATTCTTCCTTTTCTCTACATGGGCATGCGTCCGTTTCCTTCCATGTGTAACGACCATCTTAAATGATTTCAAATCATTAAAGATCCCTTATGTAACATTTTGTCTTATTCATTAGATTTTTTCCTTATGTGACAAATTACCTTATTCAATCTTTGATTTATTCCTTATAGGTCCACGTCATTATGCAGTCTTCAGTTTCACTATCTTGGTGTTCATCACTAGTATCAGGTGCATTGTCCACTACTCTGTTCCCTTGGAGAAAATTGGACATGTCGCGATATCGCGACACTCTTGTCTCTTTGTCGGCCTGCCCCTTTTGAGTCGCGAAAATGCAACATGTCACGATATCGTGACACTTTTTTTTCTTTGCCTGCCTGCCCTTTTTGAGTCACGAAAATGCAACATGTCACGATATCGCGACACTTTTGTTTCTCTATCTGCCTGCCCTTTTTGAGTCATGAAAATGCAACATGTCGCGATATCATGACACTTTTGTTTCTCTACCTGCCTGCCCTTTTTGAGTCATGAAAATGCAACATGTTGTGATATCGCGACACTTTTTATTTGCTTTGGACCGTGAAAATGCAACATGTCGCGATATCGCGACACTTTTTCCTCATTACTCTTTCTCTTTGCTTTGGACCATGAAAATGCAACACGTCGTGATATCGCGACACTTTTTATTTCTTATTCTTTCTCTTCTCTTTTGGTCGTGAAAATGCAACATGTCGCAATATCGCGACACTTTTTCTTTCTTGTCTTTTGGCTATGAAAATGCAACATGTTGCGATATCGCGACACTTTTTCTCTTTTGGCTACGAAAATGCAACATGTCGCGATATCGCGATACTTTTTCTCTTTTGGCCACGAAAATGCAACATGTCGCGATATCGTCACACTTTTTCTCTTTGGCCGTGAAAATGCAACATGTCACGATATCGCGACACTTTTTCCCTTTTGGCCATGACAATGCAACATGTTGCAATATCGTGACACTTTTTCCATTTTGGCCTCAACCATGCAACATGTCGCAATATCGTGACACTTTTTCCCTTTTGGCCGTGACAATGCAACATGTCGCGATATCGCGACACTTTTTCCATTTTGGCTACAACAATACAACATGTTGCAATATCGGAAAACTTTTTCCATTTTTGTCATGACAATGCAACATGTCGCGATATCGCGACACTTTTTCCCTTTTGGCCGCGACAATGCAACATGTCGCGATATCGTGACAATTTTTCCTCCTTGTGGTGTTTTGCTTTTTATTTGATCTTTAGCATATGGGCCACTTCGGTCTTCTTGAAAAACATGCAAAAAAGGTGGGTCCCCAATTTTGGAGTTCATTGTGGAGCAGCCACAACAAATGGCGACTCTGCTAAAAAATGCTCCTGAGCATTTTAGTGAGAACTCAACCTGAACACCTTCAAAACACAGGCACAAGCGTCAGCAAATATCCCAAGAATGAAACTAGATGAGAAATACATAAAGCATTAGAATTATTAAGAATCAGCTCGATGTGTGCAATGTGCTTCATTCCCTATCATTTGAAACTCGTTCAACTTTCCATTGTCATTTTCACTTATGATTCATGCGTATGAGAAGTTATGGATGATTCATGTAGGATTTAACGCATGGTGAAGATGCTAGAGATATAACAAGCTTTGCAAATGCTCAAACTTTCTAGTACCATGAACAAACATATTAAAACTATCAAATCCTATTAGGACCAAATATGAGCATACTGAATTAATTTACTAGATCCCAAAGTTGGTTATTTGTCACTACCATTTTGAACCCATGTGCAAGTGAAATCAAAGCTTTAGGGAATAGGATTCCCAACCTAAGCGAGATGGGAATTTAACCCTATCCTTACTACTTTGATATGGAGTTCATTACCTCATCTTGAACAAAATGATTTAACTTGTTATGGATGAAAATGTCGGGCTAGTCTGTCTGTTTGAGTAGTCAGTGGTCTTGCTTTTAGACAAGACATGTTTCCATGGATGAGCATACTCCACTTCCAGTTAGGCGTCTATAGCCCTGGTGGAGATCAACCCCATAATCTAGGATTTCACTTTACTTTTGATTTCTTGAACCTTGGGGATGACTACCCATCCTTGCAAGGGACATGTAGTACAATCCTTCCAATCCAATATCAATGATGCAATAAAAGTAGAATGAAAAAAAAAATAATCTTTGGAACTTCAAGTTCTTGAGTGTAGATCACGCTTTTAATTTCTTAAAGTGTGATGGAGGTAAAATAGAAGCTTTGGGGAATCATATTCTCAACCTAAGAGAGATGAGAATTAGACCCTATCCTTACTATTCCATGAAGGTCAAATCAAAACTTTGAGGAATTGGATCCTCAACCTAATTTCGATGAGGATTTAACCATATCCTTACTACTATGATTTTAGACTTTAAGCAGTATGGGAGTGGTAAAAACCATTGTTTTAGGTATTATGTTGCACGATAGGATAGACACGAAATACTCCTTTTGCCTCACCTTTTCTTCCAAGTATGGTTTTGACCATTTTACTCAAGATTCTCTTTAATATGTGTAGAACGTGCTTGGTTCAAGATAGTTCGAGCATCATTTACCAACCTTAGGATCCTTTTAATATATGTTATGTAATAACCCTAAGAGGATTCGACAACTTTTCAATGATTGTATTTGAAATGTAGATGCAACTGAGATGAAATGTATATGCAATGTGAAATGTAACATGAGATATGGATGAATGCATTGCTATTTTTGAAATGATGATGGAGTATACCACCTATTTTGCAAAATTTGTAAAACTAACAACTTCATGCATCACAAGTTCCAAACGATATTCTTTAATGTGTTTGTGATACTCGTGGAGCTTTCTGAAATACAATTCTAATGTTTCATATTCTCTTAGTCTTAGTCAACATTCATAAGGACATAAGTTGACATCTCGCTTTTCTCTTCTTCTTTTTTTCAAAACAGACCAAAAGTGTCCAAAGTACCAACACACAAAAACCAAAATGAGATCCAATCCAAAACCAAAACACAAAAACCATAAGTATATACAAATGTATAATATAATACAAGATGTTGCAAAGTTTGGATTATCATTTTCCCAGATCCCAAACCTGATTAGAATTCTTTAAAAGACATATGACCTGATACGCATACCAAGTTTTGTAGGCATCCAACAAAAACAAGATCAAACCAAACAAAGACACAAACTTCCACTTTCCCCTCTCACCATACCAATTTGATTTAGTTTCATTAATAATCCTATGGTGGAGTTTCAAGTTTTCAAATTGATTAGACAATGATTGATATTCAACTCTTTTATGTCTATTCTTTAAGATGTCCATTCCACACTTTGATTCATGGTGTAGAAATAAGCTTTCATTTTCATTCAATAAAGCCATGACATTAATAATATTTGAATCAAACCCTTCATTAGGAAAACCTTCATTCGAATTTTGCATGGTGAAACCAAAAAGGTGAGATTTTACCTTTGGCATGTTTTCATTTGACCTTACTTGAAGAGAATTTGAAAATTCCTCTTTTCTCTCATGACATTCATCATCATGTAGCACTTGTTCTTTCTCCATGATTTGTTTATCAAAGGCACCAAACTTAGGTACCCAATTGAACACATGTCCATCCCTTTCAAACCATAAGTCTTGTCTATCTAGGGGTGGGTTAACTAACACATTTCCATGATCAATCACTTGGGTTGTTTTGGGTAACGTAAGATTTTCAATTGGATCATCAATGATATCAAACCCAAATGATTTAGGTTTTGTAATTTTCTTATTTTGAAATGGCATAATCATTGTAGCACAAGTAAGTGGATCAAGATTTTCAATTTCTTTTCCTTTAAAGGAATATAAAGCAAATGACTTTCTTTCTTTATTCATGGTTGTAGAATCCTTATCATGTTCCAAAATTTGATTAGATTCAAATTCCTCTTCCAAAATTTTCTCAAATTGTATAGGATTTATAGTATCCTCATGAGAGGAAGCAATTGAGTTATCCTACATATTAATTGACACAAAAAGTTTATTAGAATATTTAGATTGATAATATTCTTACCATTTATTCCATGAATCATAGTAATCATCTTCCAAGTTCAAGTTGTGACGCTCAAGTACTTCTTCTTCATCTTCTGATTCATCAACATGTTTCTCATCCAATTCATCTTCACCTTCTTTAGATGGTTCAGTTATTTCTAAAAGTAGGTTATCCCTTGAATTCAAATTGGTAAAGCTATCATAATCCAAAGTTGTAACCCATGATTCAATTTTATCACAATTTGGAAGGTGTGGATCCTCTTGGTCATCATTTTCGAGAACATCATCCAAAGTGTCTTTCGAGAACAATTGGTGAAATTCGATTATGTCTTCAACTTCATTTTTTGATTTTATTTCAAATTCATTTTCAGCCACTTGTGATGGCTTAGGAGCTTCTATAATGGGATTGATTTTTGAATTCCATGTCATATAGTTGCTCCAATCCTTTGCAAGTACATCTGACCAAATCATATCCACAAGTTCATTCATCAAAATCCTCCTTTTTGGGTAATGATTCTAGATATTTTTTTTCCAAAACAAGATGGTGATCATTTGATTCCACCTTCTTGTTACCCATCAATAGAATTTCTTCTCCAAAAAATTCATGCTCTTCAAGACTTTTGAATAGATATTTACTTCAATGTGAGTCACCTCGAAATATCTTGTATCGCTTGAAGAAGCATAACATGAAACATCATTAAGATCGACATTATGAATTTTCTTCCTAGGATGATTTGGATGCATACATTGATGTGCTCGTTTTTGAGGTGGAACATGCCTACATACCTTCTTAACCACTTTCTTTTTCTCTTTTACTTCCGATACGAACTCTTTGGGTTGAGTGGTAGAAGTAGTAGGATTAGTTGGATTGATATCCACGAAAAAAGCTTGAACATTTGTTGGAATGGTTCCATGGGTGACCACATGATTCTCTAATTGAATCATAGTTGGATAGATGGAAGAACCTGTATAAGCACATGTGGGAGCATAAGTTGGTATGGTAGGATAAATTTGACGATAGGGAAAAACATTTGATATCAGATTTTGTTGTGCCCATGCTTGATTTACCATCGAGGTTTGATTGCAAGCCCCTAGTTGTCCTACCATAGTTTATTGCTCTATTCCATAACCTCGTGGCCTCAATTTTTGATCTACAATCATAGCTTCTGTGTAGGCCAATGCAAGATCAGTAACCAAGGGATTCATCCTAACAAATATGGCAAACAATGGATCCAATGCTCAAAAGTATATTTGAAGAGCACCACTTTCCTCAATATTATAGGGAGAAATTAATATCGCATTAAGCTTTCGAAACCTCATGTTGAAACTTCTCACTGGCTCATTAGGTTCTCTTTTGCAAGAAGTAAATTGTTGATATATCATGAGAGGATCAATGAGCAACCTAAATTTATTGATAAACTTATATTTTAATTGAGTCCAAGATGTAATAGAACCAGTTGGTAAATTGATGTACCAATCATATGCCACCTCATCTAGGGTTCCAAGAAACATTCTACATGCCACATCCTCATGTTCGACATTCCATCTAACTAGGATATCCACATAGGCTTGAATATGCTCCTCGGCTAATTTTGGACCATTATGTTTAAATTTGGGCAAACATTTTTCTATGTTCTTGGGTAAATCATGAGAATATCCACTAATGTTCAAAGGATTAACATGTATCCCATACCATGTTCCTGTAGTTGTAGCCATTAATGAAACTCAAAGAGTAACAACAAAACCAATTTGTTAGTCATGAATAAAAGAAGGAACCATGACAAAGCAATATTCTAAAAATGTAAATTAGTTTCTGATTCACCAGATCTCACATGTGCAAGTGAAGAGCATACTCCTAGTGTTGTAAGCTTTCTGATTCACAAGATCACATTACACGCAAGTGAAGAGCATAATACCGAAAACAAATACATTTTAGACAAAATAATTCCTTATAAATAAGCATGAAATGACTAACAAATATCAATCATGTAACATATGAATAATCATGTTAGCATCAACCAAGATATGTATCCATTAAAATCAAATGAAAGTAATTGCATGGAGACAACCTCGTTAGTCAAGACCAAAATTTTTCAAAATCAAATCAAAACACATTATTCTTGTATGAACAATCAAACACGTTAGAACAATGCATAGCAATTCATGTTCTCCTTTTAACATTACAAGGTTGTATTGTTAAAATAGGGCTACAGATAATAATCAATAGGGCATGAAATATTTAAAATTCAAATCCCTATAGCATTTAAATCACTGAAATAAACCAATTCAGGCCCTCCTTCTAGCGCCAAAATGTTGAGTGGCATTTTCACCCAATTGTGAAAGTACACTCTCCCTTAGGATTTGGATTCCAAATCCCCTCTTGCAAATAAGTTAAACAAATGACTTCTCCAAGGTCTCCACTATATTAGCATTTGCATATGTGTATTAGTAATCTTAAATAAGCACAATCCGAATAAGCACTTAGAAAATGCTAATACAGTGGAGACCTTGGAGAAGTCATTTGTTTAACTTATTTGCAAGAGGGGATTTGGAATCCAAATCCTAAGGGAGAGTGTACTTTCACAATTGGGTGAAAATACCACTCAACAGTAACCATATAGATATGGGAAAGATAAAGTATAAAATTGTATGTTTGGTTGTTGAGGTATAAGAAAAAAAGGTTTTGCTAGAAAATAAAGAAATGTTTTGCAAAATTGACATGTTTTTATAAAAGTAAAAGAGAATTCAAGTTTTTACACATTTTTACAACACCATAATTGAATTTTTGTTGGATTAGATTAAGTTTTTATTTTTTATATTTGATTAGGTGAAAGAAGGGGTTTTTAAAGGGTCCTGGAACCCTTTACAAACAAGAAACAAAAGCTTTTAGAGAGAAACCAAAGTGGAACAAAGAAAGAACTATCCCACCTATGGAATCCAAAAACCAAAATTTAAACAACATCAAGAACCAAGAGAAGTCAGGATCCATGAAGAAATGGATCCCACCAAAAGCACAAACTACCAAAATTGAAATTGAAAAACAAGAACAAGAGCAGGAACATTCAAACCCAAGAAGTGGTTCTTGTCCAAATAGAACCTAGATAAATGTTCCAACAATTACCGTCCAAAATACAAAAGAAAATTTGAAATAGGGGTACCAACCAACCCATACACAAAAATCTAAAAATTGCATTCCAAGGATTGAATCTAGATAGTCAAAAAGCCCAAAGAAAAATTATTGATATTCAAAATAAGAGGCCCCTGAGCAAGGACCCACTAAGACCTTTCCCAAATTGAACCTGTACCTAAAGAAGAAATCACATTTAAACTACAAAGACCTCCCATATTCTGGACATGTTTTATAAACTGTAGGAGCCTCCCTTGTTTTGGCTTTAGAATCTACACAATTTCAACATCCCAAACTTGGAATAGACAGATTCATTCCTTCTAGGATAAGAACTTCATGTGTGGTCTAATGCTCCAAAATAAAAACTTCATTAATAGAAATTAGGATTGGATCTCATTCCCCTAGCAAATATTTGAAATTTTTTATAATTTCCAACATCCATATTCAACAAATATTGAGATCCATTGGCAATGTTTGACTTTGTCTCCTTTTTATTTAGAGTTTTAATTGATGATATTCCAAATTTATGCTCTACCCCAACATCTAAAGATCATTTTTTATGACTTATCAATTTACAACCAAGAAATCCCTTCTCCAAGAAGGGTTTCAAGGAATATTTATGTTTATCCACCCTCACCTCTAGAGAGGACAAAAGGGGATCAATGCTATTATATGTTACATCCATACCAAAAGAAAGTAAAGCCTCTGACACTGAATTTAAATAATAAAAAAAGTTTAGATCATTCAACAAAGTTGGGGAAGCACCAACCTGAGTAGAGTGGTTCAATTTCAACAACTTGTTGATAGCGAGGGCTATATTTAGGTCTCCACCCAAGAGGAATCCCTTTCCTAAAGCAAAAGGTCTATGATTGTAGCTATCGTATTTGCTCGCACTGGTTGGATTTTGGATGACCCTTATTTTGGAGCAATGGATTTAATTTATTTTTCCACAAAATTATTTTGGATAGAATTACCCTTAGAATTTACCTTAGACCATACTTTTTGAACCTTAGATGGGCACTGGCCCAAACGACGACCAAAATATTTACATTTAGAGAAAAAATTAGTTGATTTCCATAAAAAATGCTTTGGATCCAGGACCACAAACTCGATATAAGATCAATGGAGGAAGGGAGGTCCAATTCCAAATCTGCATTTATGCACATTCTTGCAAATATCAATATCGACTTTACCTAGTTACAAAATCAATCATAATAAGTTCACCATTGCCTTGGCTATGTCTCTTAGAATGTCCTCATCCCAAAACTAAAATAGAAGGCTAGGTAACCTAACCCAAAGGGGAGCTATATTTATTTTTTATGTGTCGAAGTAAAAATTTAGACTCCAATGCCGAAAGAAAAGACCCCACTTCCCAAAGAACTAGGGACGTCCACTAAGAGTGTGCTAAGCATGCTTTGGGTCAAATTCATAGTTATATTATAATTTAAGATTATAATATTTTATCAATCTAAATATTATTATAATATATTGTTGATACCATTTATAAAAAATGATGGATAAGAATAAAAAATCTATAAACGAGTATATATAAGAATAGAATCTAATAGTAACAAAAATATTATAGTTGTTTTTGAGTGCAATATGTATGATATCATCACTCATGTGTGAAAGAGCCTATTATGTAGTGAAGTTTTTTAAGAACACAAGCTTATACTGAGAGGGGGGGTGAGCAGTATAGCACCCAATTTTTACTTTCTTTCCAAACTAATATCAATTAGTGTCCTTAATTGCAATAACCAAATATAGTAGTGTCTATTAATGTCATAGATAGAAATAGTAAGCAAGAGCACAAATCACCACACATAATTAAGACACAAGATTTAATGTGGTTCCCCCAATGTGGGGTAGTCCACAAGATAATCTTCGTATAATATTTCATAAATAAATAGGGATCCTTATCCCAATATAAATTATTACTTTGATCTTCTCAAAGCTAGGTTGTCCTGATCTACTCAAGTGGGTTCCACTGATCTACTCAACTAGGCTATCCACTAATTTTCTTAGCTAGGCAATCATGATCTGCTCAGGTAGGATATCCACTGATCTGCTCAGCTAGGCAATCTTGATCTACTCAGGTAGGAAATCCATTGATCTACTAAGTTAGGAAATCCACTGATATGCTCAGGTAGGCAATCCACTGATCTGCTTAGGTATGCAATCCACTGATCTACTGAGCTAGGTAATCCACTAATCTATTTTAGTAAGCTCACCAAGAACCTGCTCAAATTTTTCTCCAACAAGCTCACCAAGAACCTACTCAAAATATGCTCCAACAAGCTCACCAAGAACTTACTCAAATATGCTACAACAATCTTACCAAGAACTTGCTCAAACCTACTCTAGCAAGCTCACCAAGAACTTGCTCAAATATGCTCTAGCAAGCTCACCAAGAACTTGCTCAAATATGCTCTAGCAAGCTCACCAAGAACTTGCTCAAATATGCTCTAGCAATCTCACTAAGAACTTGATCAAATCTGCTTCAATACCTTCTCACAAGGCTCAAGAAATTTTGCTCAAATGCTATCCCAAATCTGTACTCAAAGTCTGCACAAAACTATCCCAAAAGCCTTCACAAAGACTCAATCAAACATGCATAGAATTTGCATTAAATCTATCCAGAAATCTATCCCAAAAGCCTTCACAAAGGCTCAATCAATCATGCACAAAAGCTACCTAAAATATGTCCAAAAATATGTCCTAAAAGCCTTCATAAAGGCTCAATCAATCATGCACAAAAGTCATCTCAAATCTGTCCAGAAATTTGTCCCAAAAGCCTTCTCAAAGGCTCAATCAATCATGCACAAAAGCTGCCTCAAATTTGTCTAGAAATCTATCCCAAAATCCTTCTCAAAGGCTCAATCAATCATGCTCAAGTAGCACTCAAATCTCATCCACAAATCTATGAAGGCAAGGCTCAATGATGAACTCAACAATTAATGACAATGCACTCTTCAATGGATGACAACAATGATCCACAATGATCTCAACTCAAATCAGAATATAGAATAGTTTATTTCATGGAAATTGAACAACCACTTCACACAATCACTTGACTAGGCTCAAATAACTATTCTCAACCAACTACCACAAGGAACAACTCTTTCTCAAAAACCCTAGTCCAAGCATGAATCAATCAACTCAAAATATTTTCAACAATGCTCAACCACAAGTCTCACATAAAAATGATACTCATGTTCTTCTCAAGTCCAATTTATTTGCATAATCAATGGGCTTCAACAACAATGCTTTATAAAAAATTCATCACATAACAATGGTGCTCATGTTCTTCTCAAACCCTATCTCAGGTTTTTCACACAACTAATGGCTTCAACAAAAATGCTTATAAAACAAGGTTTAATAACAAATCTCAACCCATAAAACCTTGAAGCATTCAACCAACCAATTTTGAAAAGGAAACCACAATCAATCATTCTCTCCAATGATATTTCATAAATCAACCACCATAAACAATCAATAGGAGAATGTGTCCATACATTTTATGAAGATGAAGAAACCTTTTGTTGTCCACAAAAATTGGCTCACTCAACACACTTTCTTTTTCAACTTTCAAAAAGGGTTAGAGATCTTGATTAATAACACAACAATAACATCCAAATAACACCTTATTACTCCTACTCAATAAAATACACCATGTCACTTCATGAAAGAATTAATCTCCTTTGAAAAAGAACAAAATAAACTTCACTTTTGAAACCCCTTTAAAAAATCAGAAATATATCTTTACATACACCTTATTTCTCCCTCTAAGCAAGTTAATCAAATAGCCCTCGAAATAAGCTTTCCAACAATATATAATATGATATATTTCCAAAAGAAAAACTATCAAAAATTTCCCAATTTTCTAGAGCATAGCACAACCCTTATTTCTCCTTAAGGCTATTTAATAAAAATATAAAAGTTAATATTGCCTCCCAAGTAAATAAAAATTTAATCAAACATTATTCCCTTTGCATCACCTTTGGACCATGCTATCACATCGAAGGATTCGGGGCATCCACCATTTTCTCTGCATTCCACCATTTTTAAATCGAAAGCCTTTGCATATATATATATTATATTTTTTTTTATTATATATATATATATATATATTTTTTTTTTTTTTTTTTTTTTATGTCACCTTCCATTAATTTCACATACGTCAGCACCTTTAAGTATGAATTTTCCTTTTGATGGCACATTGTTTTCTATGACGTCGGTGATGATTTTTAAATTTAATTTTAAAATTAAAATTTAAAATTTAAAATTTAAACTAAATATTTAAAATTAAATATCTCCATCACCGGGGCACATTTTTTGAATGAAACAAAAAGCCAACTTGGGTTTTAAGAAAAACCCATTTCAAATCTGCCATCCATGGTTTTAAATAAAACATTGTATTTTGTCTACCTTGGTTTTCACAAAAACCCTGTATATATCCATGCTCTCCAAAATATCATAAATGAATATTTATGAAGTGCTTTTGCCACCAAAACCCAATGTGATCCATGTGACATCAATGACAACATAAAATAACTCAAATTACCAACATTTTTGGGTAAGTCTTCCATTATTATTTTTGAAGTCTTTCAAATAGAAAAAGAAATGACGATTTCTTGAACTGATTCACCATTGTTTATTGCCTTTTTTTTTATTGGACCTTTTAAATATATTCGATCATGTAAAAATTTGGTGAAGCCTATAGATAACATCTTCTAATGTTCTAGAAGCTTCATGAACATAGGAATGAATACATCTCAAATATAACAAAATATCAAAGGTTAAGTCTACTAAAACTATGTTCCATAGAGGAATGAAACTCGAAAACACCTTTCTACATTTGAACTTTTAAATGTACTTGAGAAAAATGAATTTGTAAATACTAAAAAAAATAAAGCTAGTTTTTTTTTACATGGTGTAATCAGTAGCCACCATGATGATTTGGGAGCGTTGTTTGTCTTATTATGGCTGCCACATTATTCTACATTATCCACCCTGAAAGCTGCCACACAGTACTTCATGTATTCCATCCCTATAACTACCATGCCACAATCATTTTTAAACGTTTTACACCACTATAATCACTAGGAAAAAGATAAGCATCCAATTCGACAAGGCTCGAGATTTGAACCTTGAATGTCCAAAAAATAAAACTAGTTAAAGTTTGAATTTTACCTATATTTAATTCTACATGGGAGATCTCTTAAATATATTATATAATATTATGATTAGTTTTTATAAAGATAATTTACATATGTAAAAATTGATTATGAGGATTGAGTATAATTGTTTCCACATTAAGTATTTCCTCTTGCTACTTAACTAAAAGGACTTTAATCTATATCTAATGTTTTATTTAAAATTCTAATTTTTTTCAATTATATTTTCTTTATTTTAATTCTTTGGAGACTTAGAGGTTATGTTGTGGAGGGGTTAGATGTTTGATTCATAGGAAAATTCTAGGAGGCTTCCATGACTAATAGTTAAAAAAATTATTTGAAAAATAAAAAATATTTTATTTATAAATTTTGAGGATTATATTTAAATGTTAGAAAGTTATTTGTAAAATTCCATATATTAGATTGTAGGTGTTGATAAATTGGTGAGCGTGTTTATTGTGAAAAGATGAGGATTTTAATTTCCTCAACACTTGGTAATATTGCTTATGGTCTCAGGTCTTCTTCTTATACATAACATCATATTATATTTATCTATCTATATAATTAATAATAATAATTTACTTAATTTAACATTAAATATATTATTTTTTTATTGATAATAAATAAAAACAACTTTACATATAAATTCAAAAAAATTATGTTTACTAATTAATATATAGATCCCTGATCTCCGTGAGTGTGGTCTACTAGCAAGGATGCCACTTGCATTATCGATGATGAGACTCAGGTTCAATCCTCATGGTGGATGTTTGTAATGTCTCTTTCTCGCTTCTAATTTTCTTGTCAGTTTTTAGGGCTTCCTTAGGCTATAATAGATGGGAGGAAGCTCATTGGAAGTTGTTTCAATATTTATAAAAATGCAGTATGCTTTCAGTTCCTTGCTTTTCAGGAGTTATTCTGAGCATGAATCATTGGACTTGTTATTTTTAGTAAGTTAGTTTTTAGGGTTTCTAGTCATACAGATAGTACAGTGTTATTCTTCACCAAAAAGGGTATCCCAATTCATCTTTAGTTTGTGGATTGGATGATCATAGGCCCAAGATTTTAATGAGAAAAAGTTTAATTATATTATATTTAATTTAGTGTAGTTATAACTTTATGTTATAAAAAAGGGACCAGTCACTTAGAGAAAAGAGAAAATAAAATAAAGTGATATTATAAAAAGTGCAAAACCCTAAAAGTACCCCTAAATGGGTATTTAAAAGGGCATCTCAACTCTCATTTTTGGATATTATGAATATTTGATATTTTCTCTTGGAGATTGAAGCCGGTGGCTGATATTTCTTCTCCGAAGAGACAAAAACCCCAACGGTCTTCCTGAGGACAAAACCTCTCAGTTTTGGAATTGGACAAAAATCCAATTTTGTGCAGTTGGATTCATTCAAGGTTCACGCTTGTACTCAAATGGTTTCAGATTTTGGTATGCATATTTTGGATGTTTGGAAATACCTTTTTGGAAATATTATAATTTGTGCCCTAGTTATGACATCTAAAAATTGAAGCATATTGTTGCGATTTGGGTAATATTTTGTATGGCAATTGAAGTTGTTCTTGTTTTTGTAAAATTTATTTTAGCAATAATATTCGAATAAAAAATTTTAAAAATCTAAAATTAGGGGGGACATTACAGTGGTATGAGATCTCACCTCTTCGTACCATCCTTAGGGTTTGAATGCAGTCGGGTAGTCATCAATATTATTTAAGGAGAAATAGATAAAACCCTAATATCGAGGATCCATTTGATTTGTTTAAAGGAGTAGTGAGGGTAGAAGTACCAATGGGTGACCGGGATAACAAAGAACAAAGAGAACCAAGAGAACCCATCAAAAGGGAGATGTTTGCATAGTTGAGTAGAGGACATTGTGATTTGCAGTAGAGCATGGCATAATTGATAAAATCAATGACTCAACATATCATGGAAAAAAATACCAATAACAACAACAACAATGGTGGGAAAAATTAGAATCACAAAAATAGTGTGAATATCAATTTTCCTATGAGGCCTGGTTATCTAAGAGTGTCTATGTGGGATTGAGAGACAATCGTTGGTTCAAGGAGTGGTGCTAATGATAGAATATGGATATGGTATCTGGGTGATATATGCCTTGGTATGAAGGCAATTAATGTATTATCATCCACACATGATAGGGATCATCAACCAATCAAACAGGTATATAGAAGTGAACCTCAAAGCATTAGGATACATCAGGTTAGGTATGATCATCATTCAAAGTTGAATAATGGTGATTGGTTGAGCAGATTGGTTTTTCTATTACCCAAGATCATTATTGACAAAGATATTATAGATGTGGACCATGCAATGGTGCCATGGTAGGGGGTCTTTCATGTTTTAGATTCTGGCTCTCACAGGTATTATAGTTTGGATGGTTATGATGGATTCAATACTGAGTTGTTGGTGAGGATAGTTCAGCTATGGCACATGGACTTTACAGTTATGATCATAGTGGTGTAGACCTGATACTGGTTTGGGATCCTAGAATTCTACTTGGTTTCAATGATGGATCAATTTTTAGTTTGGTGACAAAGACTGGTAGAGTTGTCAAATTTAGAAGATACCGATGGATGATAGGGGTTATCATCATTATCAATTTTTGTGGTGATAGTTGGTGGCAGTATCTCCATCATGGGATGTTCTTTAGATTCATTTGGAATCTAGGCATATAGATCAAATTGCTTGAGGACAAACAATATTTGGGAAGAGTATAATGTAATGTCCCTTTCTCTCTTCTAATTTACTTGTTAGTTTTTAGGTTTCCCTTAGGATGTAATAGATGGGAGGGAGCTCATTGGAAGTTGTTTTAGTATTTATCAAAATGTAGTATGATTTCAGTGCCTGCTTTTTAGGAGTCATTCTGAGCATGGATCATTGGACTTATTATTTCTAGTAAGTCATTTTTTAAGGTTTTTGGTCAAACGGGAAGTACAGTGTTATTATTTATTGAAATAGGTATCCAGATTTATCTTTAGTTGGTAGAATAGATGATCAGAGGCCCGAGATTTTAATGAGCAAAGGTTTAATTATATTAAATTAAATTAAATATTTAATTTAGTATAGTTATAACTTTATGTTATAAAAAGGGGACCAGTCACTTAGGGAAAAGAGAAAATAAAATAAAGTGACATTATAAAAAGTGCAAAACCCTAAAAGTAACCCTAAATGGGTCTTTAAAAGGGCATCTCAGCTCTCATTTTTGGATATTCTAAATATTTGATATTTTCTCTTAGATATTGAAGTTGGTGGCTGATATTTATTCTCAAAGGGATGAAAATGCCGATTATCTTCTTGAGGATGAAACCCCTCGGATTTGGAGTTGGACGAAAACCTTGTTATGTGCAGGTGGATTCATTCAAGGTTCACGCTTGTCCTCAAATGGTTGTGGATTTTGGTATGCATATTTTGGATGTCTAGAAATACCTTTTTGGAAATATTGTAATTTGTGCCCTAGTTATGAAAAATGAAAATTAATGCATATTGTTGCAATTTGGGTAATATTTTGTATGGCAATTGGAGTTGTTCTTGTTTTTGCAAAATTTATTTCAGAAATAAGATTCAAATAATAAATTTTAAAAGTCCAAAATTAGGGGGGACATTACAATGTGTATAAGAATTATTACTCAATATATATATATATTATAGATCCTTGATTATTTAGTATAAATCCAATAACGCTATCTATTTAAAATATTTTCTATCATAGAATTTCTTAAAAAAAGCACTTTCTGCTAGAAATTAATACTCTTCCTTCATTTATTTTCTAAAAAAGATAAACTTTCTAAATCTATAATACTTTTTTTTGATAATATGGAAAAGAAGGGGTTTTGAAAGGGTCCATGAACCTTTTAACAAATAAATAACATGAACAAATAGATCAAACTAAACAATGTCAGCCTACAACACAATAGAACAATGAGGAACCAACCTTGAGAAAGGCCACTACTATACACACCTAAAATACATCATTTTAAGAAAATTACCTACATGGACGCCTTTTAAGGCCAAATGAGCCCCTTGGGGCAGCCTTAGGGCTTAATAATGATTTTTATCACTTTAGTAAGAAGGAATCTTCTTTTTCAACCTAGGTTGTCATACCCAGGAGCGATCTTCAGTGACCGTTGGACCTTGTGACAACTCCCAAGTTTGGATGCTCCACCATGGGACGAACTCATATGTAACAAGCATGGGATCTTGAGTTGAACTGAATTCCATTTCAATAACCATATAGGATAAAAGGTAGTGTGAATAGTTACGGGAAGATTCTTGAATATTCTATTTCCCTTCTTGATCTTAACTACTTCTTGGCTTCTCAAGTAATCCAATACTCCCATTAGATAATTCTATAAGAAAACCCATTGGCATTCATAGAGAATGGATCTAGAGTTTAATGCAATGAAGTGCTCCTGGTTTAAGTAATAGAGAGAAACTACTCTCATACGCAATAGAGTGCTGCTCAAATATAGATATGAAGCTTGCATTTATGCCAATTAAGTCCATTGGAGTTTGAAGAGCAAATTCCACCATTGTTCACTTTAAATCATCCTAAATTCAAGTTAATTTCCACTCTTAAGTCATTCCTCATGAATACACCAAGAACATCACCCTATTTAATAGACATTTTGGAGGTCACCATGCATCAAATATGAAGAACAAACTCTCTATTCAATGGCTGCTATACCCCACAGTGAACCGCAGGTACAACCGTCAAACTCTATGATGGCTAATAGAGCTAGCCACTCCACCCCATGATGGCCTTGTGGTGATATTTTATTTGTTGTCTTTTCTTAGTTATATTAGCTTTAAAAAATTTCAATTTGGTTTCTAATATAGTTTAGCATATTTTCATTCATTATTTCATGCATTTATTTACTATTTTAAGAAATTTCTTCCATTTGTATATCATGAAATGAGCCTCATCCTGAGAGGATACACATTTGCTATTGATGTCTTGTAAGTGCTTTTGTGTGCAGATATTAGGTTTCCATAGGAGCTAATCATCATCAAGATCCTTCAATCTTGACATCATCAAACGAAGGTCACTAAGAAACCCTCCATAATCAATTTTGGGAGAGAAAATATCCTATGAATTACACCTACCTTGTTGGGGTCTTTTATTGTAATATTGTATCAATTGGTGTAATCCCTAAGAGGGATATTTTGTAACCTCTATTTAAAGACAATTCCAAATTATTAATGAGAAGGGCATTATATTTTCCCTATTTTTTTGCCATTATGGTTACATGATATTTCTTGTCAATTTAATTTTATATTAGATGTTTAGGTGTATGGTTTTTGCTACTCTACAATAGTGATCCCACTATGGGACTATTCCACATTTTAAAATATGGTGCTAATTGCATGTTTCTTATTTTTTGAACTTACAGGTACCACCATTCTTGGTTGGTGCGGCTTATAGTAGCTGTTGTCATACCCTACAATGACCAGAAGAGCTATCCAATCTACCCCTTGATGACCTCAAAATAGAGTGCAAAAATCAACTTGGCAGCATCTTCATTGAATGTTCGCTACACCTGTGAGTATCTTTGTGATTAAATTTACTGCTTTTCTTAGAAAAAGATAGAATTACAAGTTTTGGTAGAAAAATTTAGAGAAATTTTTAATTTTCAAGCTCTCTACATGTCATCGCTCTTGGGTCTAGTGACCTCTATTGTTGGTCACTCCAGGGTACAACAACCCCCATATTTTAATGCTTTAGTGTCAAACAACCTCTATCTGTAGACCATATTACACAAAGACTACCCCTATTTAGTTGCTTGTTAGGGTTTATTTGCTTGCTGGTTATCTAAAGGTTGATTTCATTTAGGGTTTGCACCATCAAATTTTTGAAATTGAAACATTTTTATTTACATATTTGGAAATCCTAAATGTACTTTATGCTTTAGGAAATAATCATCTATTACTTCATGTTGCATATTTCTTTGCATTAAGTAAAAGGAACCCACACACACATCACATCTCAAATTAAACGTCAACAAGTTGGACTTCACACCCAACCATTGGTCAAGACCAATAACCGTGGCATTTATTACCACCTTGTTGGCTTGCATTGTGGTTCTTTGCACCCCATTTTGGCCAAGACTGATCCAAAAACCATCGTAGATATGGAAAATAGCATGCATTCTTCTTCGAAAGGTGTATCACTAACCAAGTTGAACTGGGTGAGGACTAGTAGAACCTATGCTCCCTCACTAGATTTAGGCTTCATCTACAATTTTTTGTGGGTTTCACAACCTGGACTTCATCACCAGGCCTATGTGTGAGAGTATAACTTGAGTATTACATCAACAATATCAAAACTCAAATAAGAGAAAAGCAAAAACAATGAATCAAAATACACAAGCTAGCTTAGTAAACACAAAGAATCTTTAAATGAGATAATCATTTGCTACTTTTTGATTCTGCACCCAACAAATAAAAAGTCGTGCAAATTGAAGCTATAATGAAGAAGTTATGTTGGTTTTATAATTAATCTATTTTGAGTAATTTTCAAGCCAAAAATAGGGGAAAATAGCACTAAAATAGGCATAAAAAGCTCTAGACAACCTGATAAATCCTTAATTTTTTTTTGTTATCTTAGTTAGCCCCTTCTGTACTTCTCACAAATTTTTGAGTCTTAACTCTGTATTTTCTTGAAATTCCTCAAATTTATCATTTCTCTACTAGCCTTGATTTGCAAAATATTCCACAAATACAAATTTTGATCCAAAAAATATTTTTTTGAGTCCTAGCCTATTGTGATCAACTTGTGACATTGATCGTTTTGATACATAATAGCCACAACCTTTTTTGGAAGTCAAAATTTTCTTCATTGTGTGATTTATTGAGTGGTAATTTTCCCCAATTGCAAAACCACACTCACACTTAGGGTTTTTATTAGAAAACCCTCTCTTGCAAATAAGTTAAACTCAAAAACTTCTCCAAGGTTTCGCTATATAAGCATTGCACGTGTATTTCTAATCTTGTGAAGATATATCAAAAAAATGCTAGGAATACCTTAGTGATTTGCAATTTTTAACAAGGGGCATGTGTTGATTTATTTTATTATGCTATGTTATTGGTTTTTCATGAAACTTTAAAAGAAAAAGGAAATGTGATTTTGCCCTCATATTTTTTTTTTTTTTTGTGGAAAACATCCCAAAAGGGATGCCACTTTCGGGTAAGACCCAAGGAGGCAGGGGTATCCATTCCACCAAAAACACTCACGGGGGGGGGGGGGGGGGGACTCGGACCTGGCCTACCACCTTTGACATACTCAAGGAGCAAACAAACACACAAAACCAATTTAAAAATAAGTAAATAACAACAAAAATAATAAAATAAAATAAAAAACATGCTCCTTGAGTGTGTCAAAAACAAAAGCACAACCAAACACGCACAATAAGATAAAAGAAACCACAACACAAACCACATAGAAAACACAAGAACCACATAACAAAACACAAACAAGACAAAAACAATAGTACACTACAAAGACATAACCCAAAAAAAACATGAAAAATAAACACAACCAAAACCTAAAAAATTAAAAATTAAAAAAAAAAAAAAAAACAACCAACAACAGACAATAAACAAAAACAAAAAACATAGAAAACACTCACACATAAAAACACGAAATAACACAAACAAAGAGAAACCCAAGAACAAGAACGAAAAAAACACAAGAACAATAACAAAAAACATTAAAAAAAAGAACAAAAAGACATGAACAAAAAAAAACAACACAAAGAACACAAAAACAAAACAAAACAAAAGAACCCACCCACCTTAAAAAACTAAACAAAAAAAAAAAAAGAAAAAAACAATTGAACATAACAATGACCTATCTAGACCAGAAGACTATTAAGGCAAGAATCAATATAGGAAACAAAATAAAGAATAGAATGAGCTAGGGAACTAAAAAAAACTGAATGAACCAAAGAGAAGCAAAAAAAAAAAAAACCAAGAAGAAACTAGGTACCTTTAGAACTAGAGCCATCCAAGGAAATGATAGAAAGAAGAGCTTCCCTAATTTGAGCATCCCACCATATAGGAGGGTGGCCATAACAAGTAAGATCACCTTTGTCCAAAGCCCAATTAGCTAAAGCATCAACACTCTTGTTTTGATCTCTGACCACATGATTGTAATCAACTTTCAAAAATCCCATCTAGATTAATTCAATCTTCTCAATAATTCTTTTTATTCTCCAATCCACCTTATGATTCTTAGAAGGAGCCTTCAAGAGATTAATCATAAGTTGAGATTCAGACTCAACTAACACATTTTCCAATCCAACCTTAGTAGCCTCCTGAAGGCCTCTGAGGATACCATACCCCTCAGCAAGGTTATTGGAAATAATACCCAAATTCTTAGCAAAAGTAAAAACTAGGGAGCCATCTGAAAGTCTACCAATTCCTCCTAGACTGGCTTTTCCAAGGTTCCCTCTAGAGGCTCCATCAGTATTGACTTTTCCAAAATCCTTAGGAGGAGGTTGCCAATTTCTAGTCCTATCCATCTTACTAATACTCACATTCCATTTAAGTTGGTTGCCCTTAGAAGATTTAATCTTCAATCTTTGCATCACATGATCCCATATTTCGTGGGAGTTTTGGGGGTGATTAAGGAGTTGATGGACTGATTCAACTATGTTGGCTATGGTCTTTTGCCAAATATAGTGAATATCCTTCCTATCTTGATTAAAAATTTGGTTGTTCCTTTCATTTCAAATATTCCAAATAAGAATGGTAGAACCCATCCAAACTAATTGCCTAATAAAATGATCAACACCCTCTTGATTAGGCCAATCCCTCCAAAGTTGTTCAAAAGTAAAAAAATTGGACCATTGTAAGCCAAGTAAAGTGGCCATTCTCCTCCATAGCTCAGAGTCTAAAGTACACTCAATAAAAATATGGTTGAGATTTTCTACATTCTCTTCACACATTTCACATCTAAAAGGGCCATGAAAACCACGCTTCATAAGTTGCTCACCAGTAAGCACCCTACGATGCAATAAAAGCCAATTAAAGAACCTCACCTTAGGCCAGATATTTTGAGCCCACAATAGAGAAAAGATGTCAAAAGAATGGTTGGGATTATTATGGCATAAGGTCAAATAACCTTGAGCAACTGAATACTCACCCTTAGTAGTGTTGTTCCATCCAAAACAATCTTTTTCATGGGACCAAGAGAGGGATCTCATATGAAGGATGCCTTGGATATCTTATCTTTACCTTTCTAGGATTTGAATAGGCCAGTCCTCAATAGGGATCCAATATCTACCAACATTTGAATTACCAGTATGGTACCAATAGTAATTAGCCACCTTTATCCAATTAGCTCGATGAAGCTCCTCCATCCAAGGCCTCCAATCGAGAAACTGGGTTATCAAAGGCTTGTGACCATCCCAAGAATCTGTCCAAAAATTTTCCTGTTGACCATTATGAATGATCCAAAATATTTTTTTCTTTATCAAATCCTCACTAGTCTTAAGAACTGCTAAAATGGGAGAACCTTTGGTAGGAAGTTGATAGCGAACAAGGTCTTCAGGACTTTTGTTCTCAGTATATTTAGCACGGAGATTATTGTCCCAAAGAGCATTGGGGTTATGCAAAATCCTCCAATATAATTTAGCACCTCAAGCTTTGTTGTTATTAATAGAAGACCATAATCCTAACCCCCCTTCACTCTTATGAAGACATAAAGTATCCCATTTCACCAATGCCCATTTTCTTTTCTCCTTAGTACCACTCCAAAGGAAACGATGACTGATTTGATCCAATTATCGAAGAATAACCTTTGGGATATTCAAAAATGGAAGAAACATAAATAGGAATAGCTTGAAGGACTGATTTTACCAAGGTGATTCTACCCCCAAAAGAAAGCCACTTGTTGGTCCACTTTCCAATTTTCTTCTTGACTTTGTCCAACAACCAATTCCAATATTTATTTTTTTGCCTTTGAATATTTATGGGAATACCTAAATAAGTGATTGGAAGAGAGGTCTTCTTGTATCTTAATTTATCCAAGACCATGGATTCTTGTCTAGAAGAGCAGTGAAATAAAATAACTTTAGATTTGTCTTCATTGATAAACTGCCTAGTATCCTTAGAAAAACAGCTAATGATTTGCTTAAATTAAAAGCTTCCTTAATTGTAGCTTTACCTAAAAGAGTAGAGTCATCCAAAAATTGAAGATGAGAGATAGCTCTAGCTCCATGAGCAATGGTAACTCCCTCAAGGGTTTTTTTTTCCCTATTTTTTGTTATAGTCCTACCCAAGCATTCAACAAGAATGATGAATAAATAAGGGGATAGTGGGTCACCTTGCCTAATACCTCTAGAATATGGGAATGACTGAGAAGGCCTACCATTGATAAGAACTAAGTAGGAAACTGAAGAGATACATCCCATAATCCAATCCATCCAATCCTTAGAGAAACCAAATTGCCTTAAAACTTTGATAAGGAAGTGCCAATCCACTCTGTCATAAGCTTTGGATAAGTCTAACCGAATGAACATGGAAGCAAAATTTTGCATATCAATGGAATGGATGGCTTCCTGAGCAAGAACTATCTCATCTACTATTTGACGTCCTTCCACATAACCCCCTTGCTCTGGGGAAATAATCTTATGCAAAATAGGCTTCAACCTTTCTGCCATGATTTCAGTAATGATTTTGAGAAGAACATTACATAAAGCAATAGGTCTAAAAGTTGAGATATGATCAACCTCTTGAGCTTTTGGAACAAGAGTAATATAAGTTTTATTGATAACCTTCAAAATTTCTTTGGCTTTCCTGGCTTCTTCCACCACCTCTAATAAATCATCATGAAGGATATCCCGGAACTCTTGGTAGAACTCAATGGGAAAACCATCAGGACCTAGGGTTTTCCCTTTTTGCATTTTAAAAACTACTTGTTGAAGCTCATTGATAGTAACAGGAGCAGTAAAAATAGGGTTCTCCTCAGAAGTGATAAGAGAAGGGATTGCTTGAAGAACATTTTGTTGTGAATCTAAGTCAAGAGGAGTAGCAGCAAAAAGATTGGAAAAGTAATCAACAAAAATAGAATTCATGCCATCCCAAGTATAAACAACATCTCCATAATCTAATTTTAAGGAAGAAATAAAATTGTAAGATCTTCGAGCTAGAAGATATTTGTGGAAGAAATTTGTGTTTCGATCTCCTTCTTTGAGCCATTGAATTCTAGATTTTTGCTTCCATAAGATTTCTTATCTTTTTTTCCATTCCTCTAACTGAGTTGTGAGTTTAATTTCATCTGCACTTCTCTTCTCTGTGAGGCCATCTAAACGGATTTTCTTATTCAAATTTTCAACATGAGCAATAACTTCATGTTTTTTTTATGAACATCCCCAAACTCTTTCCAGTTCCAAGTATTGATTTTGGATTTAATGTATTGCAGTCTTTTGGAAAAATAGAACATCTTAGTCCCATGCCTAGGTTTACCTTCCTTCCATCATTATTGCACATGAGGTCTAAAGGAAATGTCTCTAAGCCACATTAATTGAAAAAAAAAAGGAGAGAAACTCACATTGGTTTTCCACATTTCCACCATAACTGGCCAATGATCTGAACCAACATTATTAAGTGTCTTCACTTTAGGAATGTGACCATGGATCAAGAAATTTTTAGACAGCAAAAACCTATCCAATCTCCCCATTATACAAGCTAAGCCTTGCCTTATGTTAGACCAAGTCATAAGGCCATTATCCGGTTGGATATCCACAAGATGGAGGTTTGCAATATATTCGCTCATGAGGTCAGTTCTTTTGTCCAAATTTCTATTTCCCCCTCTTTTCTCATCTAGATAGAGGATTGTATTGAAATATCCTCCGATCAAGATCCAAGCTTTAGGAAAATGAGAGATAATATGAGTAATATCCTTCCACTGTCTTCTTTTTTCCTCCAAAGAAGTCGGAGCATAAACAATAATGCAAAGCATAATCTGGTTGGAATGTCTACTTTGAATAGTTATAGCCAACAAACCCCAAATTCCAACCATATGGTGAATAACTACCTCTTTTGGGTCCCAAAGACAAGCAATGCCACCCGAAGTCCCTTGCGAACTGAGGGAAACCACTTTTCTAGCTGGCCAAATTTTACTGGCAATTGAGTCCATATCCTCCATTGACATCTTTGTTTCTTGAAGGAAAACAAGATGTGGATGATTTATTTGAATCATTCTTCTAATTTCATTTTGTTTTGAAAGACTCCCTTTGAGTCCTCTAATATTCCAAGTGATGATCTTCATTAATACCGAGCTAAAAAGTTTGGGAAGGGCATTAATCTTACCTTCCTCTACAAGATTTTCACCTTCTTTTACCATATGATATTGATTGGTCTTGCGACCTACTTTTTGATTAGAATCCATATTCAAATTGTTTTCCCTATTTCTTGACTTATTCCAATTGAATCTAAGATGGCTTCTAACCTTGAAGAATGCTTGTACACAACCAAAATTTTACTAGATGGTTCAACGGAGTCTATATTGGGACCTACATTATTTGAAGTTTTGACATTTGAAATATTGTTTTTCTTGTGTAAATTTTCTCCTTTTTTTTCTATTGAAAACCTTTGATTTGTTGGTTTGTCTCTGAGTTCTTCCCTTCATATTTAAATTATGTTTCTAAGATTTTAGTTTCCATAATTTCCTCTTCCTCACTTGGGACATCATTTGTGGAAAGGATTTCAAACATATTAGCAGATGACTTTGATTGATCCTTCATAACTGGTTTTTTTTAGTGTTCTTCTTCTTAGGTATTTGGAAACCTACTGAGTTTATATCTTCTTTCTTTTGATCAGGAATTTTATTTGGGCAAGCACTGGCCAAATGACCATATTCATGGCAAATTCTACAATGAAAAGGAATGTTCTCATAGTCCACTACTTGCTCCCAAGTGTCTTCCCCAAATTTTAATGTGATATTTTTAGGTAGGGGTTTGTCAAAATCCATTAAAACACAAATCCGAGCATAAATAATATGTTCAAAATTTTGAGTACAATCAACAATCATCATAAAAGTTCCTAAAGAGTTTCTAATTGAAGAAAAAATAGTAGGATTCCAAAATTCAATAGGGAGGCCAAAGAGTCTAACCCACACGGGAGCTATAGAAGGAATCTCTTCTTCAACTTTAAATTTAGTATGACGGGGCTTCATGAAAATCCCTACCCTTCCAAAAAACCAAGGACCCCCTTGAAAAATTTTCTCTCTATCTTAATTATTAGCAAATAAAACAAGAAAATAACCATTTGGATAAATAGAGATTTGTAACTCACCTTTAGTTTTCCAAATTTTTGTAGCCCAGACTTTGAAAGTAGATAGACTCGAATGAAAATCCATGAACCAACAAATTAGTCCTCTTTTTTCCAAATCTGCAATCCCAGTCTGAATGTTACCCATATCTGTTAGGGAAACTTAGGGTTTTTTCTAGTTTCTATGGCCGCCTTTTCCCATGTTGTCTGGCAAGTGTGGCTGTGTTTCTTTTCTACTTCCCCCTTGTGCTTCTAGGGTATTGTATTCTTAATGTTGCTTTTATCTATCATCCTTTTCTGTCTTTGCTCTCTTGATCTCATATATAATTATCTTATATTTCCTGGCCCTTCTGTCGCAGTGCCTCGGTCATATGGGTGCTCGGGGCAACCAATTTGTTTTTAATCTCGTGTTCCTTAGTACTTAATTATTTTAATTACGTCCCCGGAAATCACCTAATGAAAGGAAAACGAGCCATTAGTTCTGGGGGTCTCCAGTTCTTCATCGTTCTTGTGGACCTCGGTAAATCTGTGTCTTTGTCTTCCCTAGATATGCCTTATTGGTCATCCCCCGATGCATGGGTACCCGTTTGCCAGTGTATGGTCCTAGTTACAAGGATATATTCCTTGGTTGGGTCAGAGTTGACCCAGGGAACTTTGAGTAAAAAGTCAATGAAATAGTCTAAATTAAATTTGATACCTTGTCGTGGAAAACGTTTCCCGACTAAATACCCCTATACTCCACCATCAAAGGAGCCTTCATCATAATAAAAAACAACAGGCCTCTTCAAGACAGCAAAATAAACAACATCGCTCAATGGCGGCATCACTCTCAGGCGGAATAAAAATAGTCTTAAATTTCCCTCGCAAGTGAATTACATGAACCATCAGTCCTTTCACTTCCAATTCCTATGTGTGGAAAGAAAGAGGCCAATAAAGTTTTGGCCATAAACATTTATAATAAAATCTTCATAAAATGGTCTGTCCCTTAAAAAACAATGTTCATTTCATATTTTCCACTTTCCATGTGGAAAAGTACATGAAGATAAAATTTAAAAAATTGGGTATACTATTTAATAATTGCCCCCCAAGATCGCGTCACTCTCGAGAAGCATTAACCACAGGCGCATGTCGCCCGCCCTTTCTGCCTCGTACGCATCGCCCGTATTCAAAAAATATCGCAGTGTCGTTAACGCTATCGTCCTCTTCACCTTTTGCAGAGTCAGTGGCATTTCCATCACCAAAATCTTGCTCCGTCTTTGCCACAGTGTGAACATCGCTATCAATATGTGCAATCTCCATCAATTCTCCATCAATTCTGCCAGTGGTTGGTTCGGTATTGAAACAACAGTTGCTACCATCTCCTCTCTCCCTTCCTTCGGCTCGGTTCTGCTACACAACTAAAACACAGCAGCCACCGCTATTCGCTATTCACCTCCGCCTCAGAGACGTCGCAAAATCGAATCTCGAACCCTTCGTAACTAAATTACATATGAATTCTTCTGCATTTTGGTGGACATCTGCGGTTATTTGTAGGAATGCGATCATGATCGCGAAGGTGAATCCTCTCAATCACTGTCAAAATTTGAGGGCCTGCTCCGTTTCACTACGATGACGCCGTTGGCCTTTTCGCCTCCACTGACCATCGACGAACCACTGCGAGTTTAATGGCGATGGCGCAGCAGAAAACGGCTCCGGCACGCCAAGACGGAGAGAGATATCCTTAGCTTGCCATGGAAGGTTGTCATCAATGAGCTCCCTCTCATGTCAGCGATCCATCCACACTCTGGTCCGCTTTGTAGCTATCGACCATAACCAAAAAATTATATATACCCTGTATATGTAGCTTTTCCATGACATAGTTCACGTAGTACAGTAGAGGACAAATTTTATTGCATAAAAGGTGACCGGACAAGAGGATTGTGGGAATTGTGGCGTCCGGTCTCGGCTCCCCCGTTGCCACCATATCCACTTTGGGTTCTAGCTCCTCCGCCGTCGCTGGGTTTAGTTCCCTGAACGCTATTTTTCTCAGGCGGCCGATGCAGGAAATTTGGCCCCTATTTCCCAAAGCGCCCCAAACGAAAGGCAGAAATACAGACAACGACAACCTAAATTCGCTATGAAGAGAGCAAAATTTTACACAAAACTGGAGAATCCTACAACCATAGAGACCAAAATGGATGACAATCGGCCCCCTCCATCACGTCAATGGGGCGCCATTAATTTTCAAAGATCTAGTTTCTGATCCATCACATGGATGGAGAGCATACTCCCTAGCTTGAAAGAAAAAATTGGAGAAATAATGAGGGGAGGGAGGGAGGATTTCCATGAGGGAAATCCCCCTTCAAGGGTTTCAACGGAGGCCGAGGAGGCATTTTACTTAAATCTTAACACTACAAGCTTAACAATAGGAGTTCCATCACTCGCTTTAAGACATCTTGACTCCATTTTCCTGGGATCAATCTTAGGCATTCTTAGAGGTTTATGGGAAGCCCTAAGATTAATATTAGCATTGGGTTGAGGCTGTCCACCACGAAGGGCATCCCTAAAATTTATTTTTGGGACTAAGTCTTCAAAATTATTACCCTTGACAGAGGTTTTCACAGTAGAATTATTTTGTGGGTGCACCTTAGCACCCAATTCACTTGATATATGAGCCATTTTTTGATAATTGCTTGAAAATTGTTTCGTGATCTCTTTAATCCTTGCCCTAGATGTCGTGGAAAGGTATGGTTTTCACTTTTCTTTTGTGTAACAAATTGGAAGTCGTTGTCACTCAATTTCACATTATGATCTATTGAAAGATAAATTTCTAACCCATATTGGATCCCCTACAACATTTCCTGCTAAAATATTGAGCATAAACCACAAAAATATTGGCCGCTAGGGCCCGAAGGCCCTAAAAACCAACCTCTGGAGCTACTTGCACTCAACCCAAATGAAATGCTCGCATAGCTGCTTATCAAATATCTTGTTCACACATAGGTATGTGCTAGGATCTATGTTTCTCCAAATGATATGAAAATTGGTGGAGGCGTTCTAGGGTTTGTAGGCATCTACCCTCAAAATTTTAGCTCAATCCGAGTCTGGATGAGTGAGATATGGCCGAACCGAGTTCATTCGTTTGGGTAGTCCTGCGAAAAATGTCTAATCCCCAGTGATCCCCAACTTCATGTGAATTATAGTTTCCATATAGATTCTTTGAGGCTTACTTCTTAATATTCATTTCTTAACAACGTAAGTACAAGAAAGCACAACAATCTTCATACCCTTATTACTCATACAAAACTTTATTTTTATATCATAATCAAGATTTTTTTTTTTTCGTGATTGGACCTCATGTGACAATGATGTAAATGCCTTAGTTCATTTTATCTTGAAGAATTTTAGATGTATTTTATCTTCTTTTGGTTAAGTAGATTTTAAACAAGTTTTACCTTACATTAAACCCTACTTTAGGCATGAAATAAAATATTAAAATATATCTCTAAATGTGAAATTTAAATGATAATTGAATTCATTTAATGTTGCTTTGAATATGAAAGTAAAAATAGCCTTTGATATACTAAATAAATTACCCCTCTTTGATAAAATTAATTTTCATAAAGAGACATCATTTTATTGTTCTAAAAATGATGGCCTTTGAAATTCCATATAAATCATTCCCCTTTAATTAAATTGGATTTTTTATAAAGGAAATTTAATTTATTACTTGCAAAATAAACATGCAAAGCTTAAAATTTGTTTTACCTTCAAAATGCAAAATTTGAAATTATAAAATACCTATAAAAATAGGAAATTCGAATAATTTTTATAATTTCGAAATGGCTTCAAAATGAAGTCAAAATTGCATAAGATGAAATATTAAAGCTCATTTTTCACATCCATGCATTTGTTTTTGGAGTTTTAATTTTATTCAATTTTTATTTTAATCATCGATGTTTTCAAACAAATATCCAAAAGGAAAGGGTTATAAAAACAAAAATAAAATGTGGAAATGGACTAGAATGCTGAAAATATAAACACAAACTACCACCAGTATGATGCCACCCTATTATTAAAAAAACCTAAGATGTGAGAAATTCCTACATGCAACCTAGTTTATCCAAATCTACATTTGCACAACTCACAATAACCTAGGTGCAAGATTCTAAATAAAAAAGGAAAATAAATTTCACGTGTTAAAAATTCGATAATGTAACAATTAACATGCATTCAACATCATCTACAAGCCAAAAACATGAAAGGGGAAAAATAAACAGTTAAAACAAGCATGCAAAACTTCTCCTCCAACTTTGCTAATAAAATACAAATTTTTTGCACGCTTTGTATTTCCAAAAAGTAGAAAAATACAATTTTACAGCATATCTTCAGCAAGTCCCAAAATGTCCAACCCTTAGCATTGGATAGTCTTCCAAACCCAATTCCTAATTTTGAATGGATATTTCATGTTTTCCATCTAGACCTTTCATTTCATTTCCCTCTTGGTTTTCATTTTGTCTTCTTCTCTGGTATTTTTTCCTTTACTCCATAACAAAATGACTTTGGTAATGTTTTACCTTCATTTATATCCTCTCTTACTTATTCTCTCTCCTATAGAGTTTTGTAACACCTAATGCAAAGGCTTTCCTTCATCATCATATGCCTAGGTCCCAATGTATACTCCATACACTAGAACTCGTAATTGATAACTATCCCTATTTACATTAGTTAAAATGTGGCATATGACAATGAAGTATTAAATATTTAATTACTATCATATCCACTACTTATGATGTGGCAAGCATATCTTTATTTTTTTATGTTCGTGGGCGACCACCTACTCCCTGTAGAAACCTCATAGTTGTGGCTCAACCATGTCCTCTTACCCATCGGTACTATCGATGTGTGAATAAATCAAAAAAATCCACCCCTCTCCCACAACCACATTTGTTTTTCTGACTATCTATGTGGATATCGATACCATCATTGAATCACTACTATGTCTGTAATGGTTTTGGCCCTCTGTAGTGACGTTTCTTGGCTTTTGTGTTCTATGATAACGGTTGACAATAAACGATTCTATCTACAAAACCGCCCATCACACTCGAGGATAGATTCAGATCCTCTGTTAACATGTTGTCAGTAATGCCCAACATCTACAACCATTACCAATCAACATCATCGTCCATGATGTGGGTCACCTCAACAATGATGAATATCCCTAACTCCACCGTGTCTGCCTAGAAAAATTGCCCAGTGCTACTACATATTCCTTTGCGCTTTGTTTTAAACTATCATTGTCTTGATTTCTTACTGTTAATCCTTCATATCCATGACCATGTCATATTTACATCTATTTTATGGCATTATCATGGATGTCCAGTGTGGACGTATCCCTTTTATGTGATATAACACACTTGTACATCCACATACATCCCCACTTTGAAAAGATACTTTTTTTGCGTGTGGAAAACATCCCAAAAGGAATACCACTTTCGGGTAAGAACCAAGGAGGTAGGGGTATCCATTCCACCAAAAATGCCCAGGACTAGGACCTGGACTACCACCTTGGACATACTCAAGGAGCAAACAAACACACAAAACCAATTTAAAAATAAGTAAATAACAACAAAAATAATAAAATAAAATAAAAAACATGCTCCTTGAGTGTGTCAAAAACAAAAGCACAACCAAACACACATAATAAGATAAAAGAAACCACAACACAAACCACATAGAAAAACACAAGAACCACATAACAAAACATAAACAAGACAAAAACAACATAACACTACAAAGACATAACCCAAAAAAAAACATGAAAAATAAACACAACCAAAACCTAAAAAATTAAAATAAAATAAAATAAAAATAAAAATTAAAAACAACCAAAAATAGACAATAAACAAAAACAAAAAACATAGAAAACACTCACACATAAAAATATGAATTAACACAAACAAAGAGAAACCCAAGAACAAGAATGAAAAAACACAAGAACAATAACAAAAAACATAAAAAAAAAAAACACAAAACAACAAAAACACATGAACAACAAAAAACAACACAAAGAACACAAAAACAAAACAAAATAAAAGAACCCACCCACCTTAAAAAACTAAACAAAAAAACAAAAAAGAAAATAAAAAAAAAATTGAACATAACAATGACCTATCTAGACCAAAAGACTAATAAGGCAAGAATCAATAGAGGAAACAAAATAAAAATAGAATGAGCTAGGAAACTAAAAAAAACTGAATGAACCAAAGAGAAGCAAAAAAAAAAAGCAAGAAGAAACAAGGTACCTTCACAACTGGAGCCATCCAAAGAAATAATAGAAAGAAGAGCTTCCCTAATTTGAGAAGCCCACCATATAGGAGGGTGTCCATAATAAGTAAGATCACCTTTATCCAAAGCCCAATTAGCTAAATTATTAGCACTTTTGTTTTGATATATGACCACATGATTGCAATCAACTTTAAAAAATCCCATTTGGATTAATTGAATCTTCTCAATAATTCTTTTTATTCTCCAATCCACCTTATGATTATTAGAAGGAGTCTTCAAGAGATTAATCATAAGTTGAGAGTCAGACTCAACTAACACCTTTTCCCATCCAACCTTAGTAGCCTCCTAAAGGCCTCTGAGGATACCATACCCCTCATCAAGGTTATTGGAAAGAATACCCAAATTCTTAGAAAAAGTAAAAACCAGGGAGCCATCTAAAATTCTACCAATTCCTCCCACACTAGATTTTCCAAGGTTCCCTCTAGAGGCTCCATCAGTATTGACTTTTCCAAAATCCTTAGGAGGAGGTTGCCAATTTCTAGTCCTATCCATCTTACTAATACTCACATTCCCTTTAATTTGGTTACCCTTAGAATATTTAATCTTCAATATTTGCATCACTTGATCCCATATTTGGTGGGAGTTTTGGGGGTGATTAAGGAGTTGATGGACTGATTCAACTAAGTTGGCTATGGTCTTTTTCCAAATATAGTGAATATCCTTCCTATCTTGATTAAAAATTTGATTGTTCCTTTCATTCCAAATATTCCAAAGAAGAATGGTAGAACCCATACAAACTAACTGCCTAATAAAATTATCAACACCCTCTTGATTAGGCCAATCTCTCCAAAGTTGTTCAAAAGTAAAAAAATTGGACCATTGTAAGCCAAGTAAAGTGGCCATTCTCCTCCATATCTAAGAGGCTAAAGTACACTCAATAAAAAAATGGTTGAGAGTGTCTACATTCTCTTCACGTATTTCACATCTAAAAGGGCCATGAAAACCATGCTTCATAAGTTGCTCACTAGTAAGCACCCTACGATGCAATAAAATCCAATTAAAGAACCTCACCTTAGGCTAGATCTTTTGAGCCCACAATCAAGAAAAGATGTCAGAATAATGGCTGGGATTATTATGGCATAAGGTCAAATAACCTTGAGAAACTTAATACTCACCCTTAGTAGTGTTGTTCCATCCAAAACAATCATTTTCATGGGACCATGAAAGGGATCTCATATGAAGGATTCCTTGTCTTTGCCTTTCTAGGATTTGAATAGGCCAGTCCATAATAGGGATCCAATATCTACCAACCATTGAATTACCAATATGGTACCGACAGTAATTAGCCACCTTTATCCAATTAGCTCGATGAATTTCCTCCATCCAAGGCCTCCAATCGGGAAACTGGGTTATCAAAGGCTTGTGACAATCCCAAGAATCTATCCAAAAATTTACCTATTGACCATTATGAATGATCCAAAAGATTTTTTTCTTTATCAAAACCTCACCAGTCATAAGAACTGCTAAAATGGGAGAACCTTTGGTAGGAAGTTGATAGTGAACAAGGTCTTCAGGACTTTTACTCTCAACATATTTAGCACGAAGATTATTGGCCCAAAAAGAATTGGGTTTATGCAACATCCTCCAATATAATTTAGCAGCTATTGCTTTGTTGTTATTAATAGAAGACCAGAATCCTAACCCCTCTTCACTCTTAGGAAGACATAAAGTATCCCATTTCACCAAGGCCCATATTCTTTTCTCCTTAGTACCACTCCAAAGGAAACGAGATGACTGATTTGATCCAATTCTCGAAGAACAACCTTTGGAATATTCAAAATGGAAGAAACATAAATAGGAATATCTTGAAGGACTGATTTTGCCAAGGTGATTCCACCCCCAAAAGAAAGCCACCTGTTGGTCCACTTTCCAATTTTCTTCTTGACTTTGGCCAACAACCAATTCCAATCTTTATTTTTCTGCCTTTGAATATTTATGGGAATACCTAAATAAGTAATTGGAAGGGAGGTCTTCTTATATCTTAATTTATCCAAGACCATGGATTCCTGTCTAGCAGAGCAGTGAAAGAAAATAACTTTGAAAAGCTACTTTAATTTAAATATTGGAGTGACTATTCAATCATGGTAGACATCGACGTCACCTCTGAAACTCCTCTTTACTTCTACAATTATTACCACGTACTACCTGACATCTCCAATCAAAATACCATCCATTGTTTCTTTCATCATTGTTGTTATCTATAATGTGATTCACTGCTTTCCTCCATTAGCGGTGATGACCAATACTTCCCCCACACTATAGCTATATTTTTGTAATAAAATAGTTCTCAAAAGAAATGTATTTGTGGAGAACCTTATACTATTGCATGCTCCATTGTCTCATGGTGTTTTTCGGTGTCCACGGGATGGTGTTCGTTTGCAAATACCAACAAGGAGGGCATAAATGCTTCAGATTCTCAGATATGTTTGTAGATTAGCACCTCCTACCAATAATCTAGTGCACCCTCAAAATTTCCAATCAGTCATTTGACCAGTACATCATTCGACTTTGCTAATATTAATCATTATCTATCACCCTAATGGCTAAATTAAACCATCACCTTCTTTGAAGGTTGCATCTTCTGGCAATGGCCGAGTCTCCACTATCCATTTTTATATGTGGTTTCAATTTTAGGGGTCCTTTAATTCTATTGTCTCGAAACTCTGAATATCCTATGAGGTTAAGCAAATCAAAGGTGTTAAACAATCACTATCCCTTAACCAATACATTACCGCCTTGTGATCATGAGATCCACATCACGTGGCCACGTTATTCATCCGACTGTTTCATTTCACTACTTCATTGTTCCCATATATACTGAGGTTGATAACGAGAAACTCTATGCCCTATGCTTGGAGTATTCTCACCTCAAAACCATGTTCAACAATGAATGAGATTCGATTACCTGTGCTAACGTGTGAGGCTGTGTGAACTGACACATCTTAGCAAGTCTACAACCATGATTTTAATCTCAAAAATTCCTTTTATCATACTAATTTTGGCATCGTGGAATTCTTCATCCTCGGATACTACATGAGATTCACTATTTTTTAATAGTGTGGCATCCAACGTGTAACACCTCGATAACACCCTATGCGATGTTAGCTCTCGATCAAGCGTACAACACTGATTCAACGTTCTATCTATTGGCTTTTAGTTCCCCATTAGCACACCATTTGGGTCGTCTATACGTCTGACAACACATACCTGCCATGTCACCGTGATATTGTTCGAGTCATCAAACTGTATGATCGTCTCGAGGTCCATATCAAAATATGTGTTGAGGCCCCCCCTTTCACGACCTACCAAAACATCGAACTAAATGTTAATATCATGATCTTCCAACAAAAATAAGCCATCACCCTTTTATTAAATAAAAGATTTACCCTATTCTTTAATTATATTAAAGCACCACAAAGTGAAGCTTTTTAGTCTAAAATGAAAGTAGCTTTATTTTAAATCATTTTATATGATATATATACCTTTTATTTTTATTTTTTTATTTTTTATATATTTAAAAAAAAAAACATTAAAATTTTTTATGTAATTAAATTTAAATGTTTGAATTTGAATTAATTAATTTCAAAGATTTATATCAACTAAATTCAAACATTAAATTTAATGTAAAACAACACCAAATCAAAACCATGAAACAAAAACCAATCAAGATATTAGATACTTCCACACAAAGATAAGAAGACACCACAAACTAAGGAACCTCGGAGTCTGCATGGCAAACTCATGGCTATGGTCCTATCAAACATGATTGCTCAAAGACAACCGAAGTCCCAAAAACCAAAAATTAAAGGTGGGTCCCCAATTTTGGGGTTAGTTGTGCAACAGTCACAAAAAATGGTGACTCTAGTAGAAAATGCTCATGAGCATTTCGAGTGAAGAACCTAATCTAAAACAAGAACATAAAAGAACAACGAAATAATAATTATTTAGTGATATCCCCAGAAGGTGGGGGTAAATAGCTTTGAATAAATAACAACTAATCCATATCCCTTTGCCCAATGTGTGACAAAGTGATTTATTTTGTATCCTTTGAAACCATTTGGATTCTATCACCTAGTTTGCATTTAGTTTGTGAAGCATGACTCATAAAAAACTTTTACAAACAAAGCCCTACTTCTAGTCATATGTCTATAGCCCCGATAGAGTTTATCTAACTCACCCTTGTGTTTACTTGATACTTTACAAAGCCTTTCCTTCTAAAAAAGTTGCATCTAGATAGAGCCCTACTGCTAGTTAGGCGTCTATAGCCCTAGTAGAGTTTATCTAAACTTGGTGACTAATTTTAATGTTTTTTTATTTGCTTGCTTTTTTTTTTTTATTTCTGGTGGAATTGGTAGCGCCGGGTGTCCGACTTTTATGGTTGCCTGTCTGGCGGCCCGATCTTGTGCCGCCCTTAACCATGCTTTTTTGCGCGGGGCAGGGCGCGGATTTGAACTTGGACCTCCGCCCCTTTGGGGTTTGGATGAACAATTGGCTCACCTCGGCGCTTTTTTTAGATATAGCTTTGCAACAATTTATGTATCATGAGGGTTAGAAAGCATAGATATGGAGCGTGTTGAATTTTGCCTTAATTTGCAACCCAAGATGACTTCATCCTTCAAGACTTCCAAAATACCCTTTAACATGTGATTTATAAGTGGAGCTTTAGCAAAATATTTTATTGTTCCACTCTCCACCATTTTAGTCCCAAAATCTGAGCATGATCACAAAATAATTCATCCCCCTTTTCTCAGGTTCACCTACTTTTAGATTAGGTATTCCAATGTACTTAAAAAATGAACACAAAAAACATACAAGAGGCCATAAATTAGTGACCACGAAACATCACCTCAAAATAAGGGAACAACCCAAAACACAAAACTAGAAACACAAACCAAAATCTAATCTAATGCAAACTGATAAGAAAACAAAACCAAAATCCAAACTTGTCAAACCAACAAAACTAAGAAGAACAAAGCAAGAAAACCAAAATTATATACAACAATATACAATAAAGCACAAGATGGTGAAAAAATTTCAAGCATCATTTTCTTGGATCCCCAACTTTATTTGCATCACAAGAGAAAAATTTTTTTACATAATAGGCATACAAAATTTTATGGGCAACATCCCACAATAATATTATACCTACAAGCACAAAATCCTTCAATTTACCTCTCTCACCCCACCATCTTGATTTAGTTTTATTAGGAATCCCATGGTGAAGCTTTAATTCATCAAATTGATAAAAAAATATTGATTTTCAATTGTTCCTCGTTCATTCATTAAATTATGGATTTCACAATTCAATTCCTGATTTGGAATTAGGTTTTCCTTTTCAAATATGAGGTCTTGCAAGTATAAATCTATTTATAAAAATTTCAAAGCCAATTTATTTTCCATGTTTATAGGCCAATCATGCTTATGTAACAATTTGCAAGTATCTAGGATATTTACTAAATGAGAATCATTATAATATTGTATCCTAGATTCAATTGTTAATTGTTGATGAAATTGATTCAACAATTCAAACACATTAACTTCTATGTCATTCACCAAAGCAATCTTATTAGAGTTGTGAGTAGAAATCAATTCTAGTTCTTTATTAACCTTTAATGGCATTTCATCATAAATAATATTTGAATTCAATGAATGATTATACAAATTTTCACCTTAAGATTGGATGTTTGGACATAAAAGGTTAGATTCTACCTTTTGTACATTTTTATTTACCAAAACTTGGTGAACCATTACAATATTTTCTTCTTTTTCAAGGGCTTCATCATCATCATATTGTAGTAATTCTTCTTTATCCATGACCTCAAATGGGATCATCCACCTTTGAGGACTCAATTTCAAAACATTCATCTTCCTCAGACATCTCCTCAATTTCAAAAAAATCATCTTTTGGTGAGTCAAGGGTTCTCGACCTATCACATATCTCAATGCTAGTTAGATCTAGGACTCCTCCCTTGCCTAAAATCATATTATTGTAAAAATAATTGAAATTTATCTTAGGAGCATCATTCGAAAGATGATCAGGATGAGTATTTTGAAATTGATTCATGCTTAAGAATGATGGTTGATTTTGAATGGTAGGTTGAGGATTTTGAAATTGATTGAAGCTTGGGAATGATTTTTTATTTTAAAATTGATTCACATTCGAGGACAATAAAATATTTTGAAATTGATTCCCACTTGAACTTGGTTGAGGTGGATAAATTGTTGGGTGGGTAAGGGAGGTATTAAATGGTTGAAGATTATACAATCCAAAACCCCCACCATAATTTTGATAACTCAATTGTTGCTCAATTTCCATTGCTTTAGTATAAGCTTGGGATAAAGATGTGAATTGAGGCATCCCTAGTAAATAAGAGGAAGTGAATGGGTCAAGAGCATTGAGGTATAATTTGATAGCCACTCCCTCTGGAAGGACATAAGCCACCACCAATTGAGTGTATAGCCCATGGAACCTTTTGATGAATGACCTTAAATTTTCACTTGGTCCTCTACAAACAATGATAAACTAATTGTACATGAGGATTGGGTCAACTAGTTTTTTTTGAATTGATTGAGAAACATTGCCTCTAGTTGAGACCAAGAAGTGATAAACCCTGCAAGTAAATTAGTAAATCAATCGTATGTAACTTTGTCCAAGGTGTAAGGGAACATCTTACGAGCAACATCATCATACCAAACCGTTAAATGATTCATGTAAATTTTGAATGATTGAATATGCTCTTCTGCGGGCCTTGTCCCATTAGACACAAATCGAGGAAGATATATTTTAAAACTGAAGGGTAAACTATGTTGAACTCCAGGTAGGTTCAATGGATTCCCTATCATCCATGGTACACACATGGCCATTAGCGAACCTTGAAGAATACAACTTTAATACCCAATTCGTTAGTCAAATGAATATATCTTACAAAGAATTATGAAATGACTAACAAATCTTAAATTTTAACACATAATCATCATGTATATCAACCAAAAGATATGCATCAATTAAACCATGATATTAGAGAACATTCTCCAATTTGTAAGAGGTTAGCATTAATGCATCATATATTAGAGAATTTTTAAATCAATGAAAGTGATCACATATACACAAAACTTCGTTAGTCAAGACCAATGCCTTTGAATAAACCTTCAAGTAAACATGAATAATATAGCATTTAAAATCACAATAAAATGAACCATTTCATGCCCTCCTAGCACCAAAATGTTGAGTGGTAATTTTACCCAATTGTAAAACCACACTTACACTTAGGATTTTGATGAGAAAATCCTCTCTTGCAAAGAATTTAAATACAAAAACAACTTCTCCAAGGTTTCGCTATATAAGCATTGCACATGTGTATTTATAATTTTGTGAAGATATATCAAACAAATGCTAGGAATATCTTAGTGATTTGCAAGTAACTGTTAACAAGGGGTATGTGTTGGTTTATTTTATTATGTTATGCTATTGGTTGTTCATGATACTTTAAAATAAAAAGGAAATTTGATTGACCCTCATATGACAACGATATAAATGCCTTAGTTCATTTTATCTTGAAGCATTTTAGATTGATTTTATCTTCTTTTGGGTTAAGTAGATTTTAAACAAGTTTTACCTTGCACTAAACACTACTTTAGGCATGAAATAGAATATTAAAATCTATCTCTAAATGTGAACTTTAAATGATGATTGAATTCATTTAATGTTGCTTTTAATATGAAAGTAAAAATAACCTTTGATATAATAAATAAATTACCCCTCTTTGATGAAATTAATTTTCATAAAGAGACGTCAATTTATTGCTCTAAAAATGATGGCCTTTGAAATGCCATATAAATCACTCCCCTTTAATGAAATTGGAATTTTCATAAAGGAAAGTTAATTTATTGCTTGCAAAATAAACATGCAAAGCTTGAAATCTGATTTGCCTTCAAAATGCAAAATTATGTAAAATCCAAAATTATAAAATACTTGTAAAAACATCAACTTTGAATAATTTTTATAATTTTGAAATGGCTTCAAAATGAAATAAAAATTGCATAATATGAAATATTAAAGCTCATTCTTCACATCCATGCATTTGTTTTTGGAGTTTTATTTTTTTAATTTTTATTTTAATCACCGAATTTAAAAAAATCTGCAAAAGAGAAGGGTTAGAAAAATAAAAATAAAATTTGGAAATGGACCAGAATGCTGAAAATATAAACACAAACTACCGCCAGTATGATGCCACCCTATTCCTGCAAAATCAAAGATGTGAGAAATTCCTGCATGCAACCTAGTTTATCTGAATTTGCATTTGCACAACTCGCAATAACCTAGGTGCGAGCTTCTAAGGAAAAAATAAAAATAAATTTCATGTTTTAGACATTTGATAATGTAACCATTAACATGTATTCAACATCATCTACAAGCCAAAAACATGAAAGAGAAAAATAAATAGTTAAAAAAAGCATGCAAAACTTCTCCTCCAACTTTGCTAATAAAATGTAAATTTCTGGCACGCTTTGTATTTCCAAAAAGTAGAAAAATATAGTTTTGTAGCATAACTTTAGCAAGTCTCAAAATATCCAGCCCTTGGCATTGGATAAAATTCCATCCCTAGTTCTTGCTTTCAAATGGATATTTCAAGTTTTCTATCCAGATATTTCATTTCATTTCCCTCTTGGTTTTCATTTCATCTTTTTCTCTAGTTTTGTTTTGCTTTACTCCATAATGAAACACTTTTGGTAACATTTTACCTTCATTTCCATCCTCTCTTCCTTATTCTCCCTTTGGTATAGTTTCGTAACACCTAATACAAATGCTTTCCTTTATCATCATGTGCCTAGGTCCTAGTGTATACTCCATACACTAGAACTCATAATAGATAACTATCTCTATTTGCATTAGTTGAAATGTGTCATCCGACAATGAAATATTAAACATTTAATTACTATCATATACACTACTTATGACATGGTAAGCATCTCATTCTTTTTCAACATATGTGGGCAGTCACCTACTCCATGTAGAAACCTCATAGCTATGTCCTGACCACATTCTCTTGCCCACAGGTACTACCAACGTGTGAATCAGTCAAAATAACCCGCCCCTCTCCCATAGCCACATCTATTGTTCTAACTATCTACATGGATGTTTATGACATCACCGAATCATTGCTAAGTTTGTAATGATTTTGGCCCTCTATAGTGGAGTTTCTTGGATTTTTTGTTCTATGATAATGGTTGACAGTAAACGATTCTATCTACAAAACCCCCCATCACACTCGAGGGGTCCATATTGAAATATGTACCGAGGCCCCCTCCCTTTTGCGACCTGCCAAAACGCTGAAATAAATGTTAATATCATGAGCTTCCAAAATAAATAAGGCATCACCCTTTTATTAAATAAAAGCTTCACCCTATTCTTTAATTATATTAAAGTACCGCAAAAAGGAAGCTTTTTAGTCTAAAATGAAAGTAGCTTTAATTATATATATATATATATATATATATATATACATATTATATATATATATCATTGTAATTTATTTACTTATTTATTTAGTTAGATATATTATATAAATATATATACCTTTTATTTTTATTTTTTTATTTTTTATATATTCTTAAAAAAGAACACTAAAATTTTTTATGTAATTAAATTTAAATGTTTGAATTTGAATTAATTAGTTTCAAAGGTTTATATCAACTAAATTCAAACATTAAATTTAATGCAAAATACACCAAATCAAAACCATGAAAACAAAAACCAATCAAGATGTCGGATACTTCCACACGAAGATAAGAAGACACCACAAACTAAGGAACCTCAGACTTCACATGGCAAATGCATGGCTATGGTCCTATCAAACATGATTTCTCAAAGAAAACTAAAGTCCCAAAAACAAAAATTAAAGGTGGATCCTCAATTTTGGGGTTAGTTTTACAACAACCACAACATGTTTGGTTCAATGTTTGCTTAATCAACACATCATGACAAATATGCATAACTGAGCTCAAACATGTGTCGATGAAGTGAAAAACTTACAAAAAGATCCTAAATGTAGGCTTGAGGATCTCATCATTCATGCATGATACCCCAATAGTCATCACAAAGCTACTTTCTCACATAGAGGATCAGACCACCAGAGTACCTCTACTAGGAGAGTACTAATGGGTTATTCACATGATCAAGTGGATAATTATATCAGTCAGTGTTAACCTCAGACTACTACTAGTCATAGTTAATCTATCGATGGGTCTAGTAGAGAAATCCATGTTCCCTCTATGTTGCAGCCTTCATCATCCCAAACTTCCATCCAAAGCACACCACCTCAATAGATGGTCACAATAAAAATTAGGCCTATGCAAATTTCACATATGCCATCAACCAATATAACCATGAGGGATTTACTACAATAGTCTTCCAAGTATCAAGAAACTCTCATGAATATTTTGAATTCAATCGGGTTACAACCAAATGACCCTAATGCTTTCACTAAATTTGTGAGACATATACAAATGTACAAAGATCATGTTATCACTTTTCAATACCATGAGATAAAACATATATCTGCAAATATACCAGACCCTTATTTTCATATCATCATAAGCATTAACATGATTCCTTATAAACATGTTTTGATCGACACAAGCTCCATGATAAACATTATTACCACAACTGCATTGAAGCATCTCAAAATTCCACCTTCACACATTGTAGTAGCCACATTCACACTATTAAGTATTTAATGATGTTGTATCTCCCACGGTTGGTACAATAGTCCTTCCTATTCAAGTTGGACAAAATACCATACCTACATTGTGCTATGTGTTAGAGGGTTCAATATAGTACAACATACTACTTGGAAGGTCATGGATTAGATCCATGGAGTACATACCATTCATAGTGAACCAATGCATTAAATACATTCATGAAGGTAAGGTCCATGTGGTTCATGTTGATCCATATCCCTTTAAGTATTACAAATAGGTGGATCATCCACAGGAGCCTACTATCTCACCCACACACCTGGATACTAAACCTAATGATTTTACCTAGAGTCTAGATGTGACCCTATAGTTTGTCATGAAATTACCTTCATCATCACCATTACCATTAGTTTTTCTTGTTACTCCTCCTTCATCTTTGATTTCTCCAAGCAAGGATAAATCAACAAAACCAACCATGGAGATACCCATAGCGATCTCAAACATGTTAGTAGAAGACATCCCCACTCTTATCAAAAAGGAAGAGCCTATTGTGGTTATGGATAAGCCAAATCATATCATACCATCTTCATCCATCGCATCATAGGTCACAATTCACTCAACCAAGATTGAAATCAGAGAGTACATAGCAAAAAATATTATGTTTACACATATAATCATGTCCATTAAGGATTTAGGTCGACCTCTTATCAAGTCACCACCCATTGATACCATCCTAGACTCTTCACCTAAACATGGGGGACAAGTAGATCACCCTAGATAATTTTATGAGGTATCCACAACTTGTCCAAATATCGAAACATCTTCACGTGAGTTTGTGGGAATGGTCAATTTCAAGACAGGGAACCAGGTTTCTCTAAATCAATCAACACAATTGGTAGTTCCATTAAACATTGCTTCTACATAAAAAGTGCTACCACCACTGAAACTAGTCACCCCTAGTTCATTTCACATAATATCTTTAGAAAACAATAACAAGTGTATCCTTTATGCCAAAGTAGGGGTACCCAAGCTATTACAGTTGAGCACTCCAAAGTAGAACAAGAGCAAGAATTAAGTCAAAAGCAAGAGCATGTGGATGTAATCACTAAACATGATCATCAAGAAGCATCCATCTCTTTATATAACAAAGACATCTAACTCCCATATACCTAAGGGCCTTTTGGCATCTAGACTAAATGCACCTACAAAATCTGGCGATTGCCAACCAAACTCATAAACAATTATGCAATCATCATCCTCATTAGTCTTACAGCATATCCTAGATCATCTAGCTAAAGTTGAGACACAAATGGATCACCAAAATGATGCTTTACAACAAATAATGCATTTTATCATAAACATGGAACTCCAACAACAAGTCACACTCATGTCTAAACTGCCTCAGTTACAATAGTAAAATGGATCCTTGCAAAATCAGGTACAAAAACAATGATGTCGTCTACACCGCATTTAAATACCTTTATCTGATCCTTTGGCATCGATTTGTAATTGATTATGCAAGAAAAATATCATTTTACCTAAGGTTTTTCCCTTAGATCAAAATCATTCGAAACCCAAGGGATATAAAGATGAGTTATAATGTTTATACCATATATAAAATGGTCATGATGTTTAAGAATGCTACGCTTTCAAAAATGTAGTATAAGACATGATCGATAAAAATAAACTTCAAATAGATAGTCCTTGTACTATTGATAATCAACAAGTAGGTATAGGGGATGAATCGTTACTTACACCAAAAAAATAGATAGAGCAATATAAACAGGTGATTGAGATACATACATTCCATCTATCTCATCAAACTAGTAGATCATGTTCACCTAGCTCAAAACATCAATCACGTACTTGGACTCCATATTCTGAGCCCATGTCAACCATTTTTCAAAATCTTCAAGAATCTAAGGCCATAATTTTACCTATTATACATCATTTAGACCAAAACAAAACTAAACCTAGGGGTTATAGGGAGGATCACTTTTGCCTTTATCATTGAATAGAGGACCATGACATTAAAAATTGTTATGGATTTAAAAATGTGGTCCATGATATTATTGATAAAGAGGATTCACCCATAGATGTTTCACCCATTCTACTTTAGCAGGCCATAGTTTAGGCTACATCATTCAATCTACGACCCCATGATCAATTGCATCCTCGTAAGCCTAATGAGATACCTTGCTAGAATATCAAAATTTTGATGACTACTTTGGCCCTATTTCAAAAAATGTATGAGGCACATGTAATCACATTACCAAAAATCAATTCAAGAAAACCTAAACCTGGGTAAAATAGTGAAAACTTCTACCATCCTTATCATCGCCAGAATGGGGATGACATCCATACCTATTATTTGTTCAAGAATCAGGTTGAAGATATGATAGAATGGAATGAGCTTCGCATAGATGGTTTGATTATTTTACCCCATCAAAACATTGCTATTTCATAAACTTTTGTGCCACAATAGGAGGAGTTAGTATCTACCACTCCTACTCAAGCTAATCACAATGCATCAAATATAATGCACACTAGAAGTTTTCAAGGTGTCACACCTTCCCCACAATCCACATCACAATCGATGAAGCAAATTGGGGATGCTAAAGGTATCACACCTTCCTCACTTCCATTTATCATCACACATGTTGGGGATACATATGGTATTGTACCTTCCCGTTAAAAATCATAAAACAACAAAATCACAAAAAAAACAAAAATTATCAAAAATTCCAAACAAATCAAAAAATATAAAAACAAAAAAACAATTCAAAACATTAAAATACAAAAACATTTGCATTTCATCATATGCATTCATTAGTTGCATTGTATTACGCATCTTCACTCATTGCATTTGCACTAATATAGGTGGTGTTTACATTCTTACGAATGGTACCATGTTTGTATGTCAATCATGAATCCACATATCCTTATCATTCATATCGTCATTGGGAGTAACTATATTTTTCAACATAGCTTCTGAGTTGCTATAGGGTGTATACTAGGGTTTTTTTGGTCATTCAACCATCATTAGTTATCTTTTTTAGATTTTGTAGAAAGTTATCTAGTCTTTTAGAAGGTAAGTTCTAGTTTTGGTAGTACCTTGCATATGTAAAAATTCCAACTCAATTATAGACATTAACAATCCTAGTTTGAACAAGGAAGGATGACACTACAAAGTGATCCTTCCCACTTTAAGAGGAAGGTTTTCCTTTATCATATTATTATGCACATGGTCTAGGATACTAAGAATTGACAAAAGGAAAAGCTCCTCCCTACACAAAAAATCCCCTTGCTCTCCCACAAAATGAGCAAATTCCCAAAACAATGCAAAATAAATAGTGATTTTCATCACTAAGAAAATCCCTTGCTCACAAAAAAATAAAACAAAATAAATAGTGGTTTTCACCACTAAGCATGAGCAAGTATCCTAAGCATTAAAAAATAAATAAGGGGGTAATGAGCTAGAATCCTTGGAATATTCAATATTTAAAAGCCATGGGGTGATCTCCATTACAGTAATGGGTTGAATAAAACCCAACTAGCAATGGAGTAGCCTTACGCATGGCAATATATCTATCACATTAGTGATCTTATTTTGTACATACCAATGTCAACTTTATGGATGATCTAGATTTAGGTGGCTTGTATTGCCTAGTAGTCTAGTTTAATTACATCCAAACTCAGGATCATGATGACCCTAGGGTGATCCTCACTATAGTAATGGGTTGCATGAAACCCGTATGAAAATGAGGTAGTCTTATGCTTCATCTAATAGGCTCAATTTGCACACACAAAGATAATGAATAGCATGGTCTTCTTAATAGGCTTGTATCTTTTAGGAGTCTTGTGTAGTCATTATACAAATTTTGGATAAATCAACTAGGGTGTTTGAGTCTCATGGAAAACCTTAAAAATTCTCCTATAGCAATAAATTATCTCATCAAAAAATCACAATTTCCTTATGAAATTTTATTTATTAAGGAGTATTCATAAGATAATATAGATACTGGATGGATATTATCAATGATATTTAGATGACCACTGACTATTTTATGCATACCTTTTAATTTGTAGAAGCTTATCGGGAAATCCCCTACATATCACATCATTTCATCTCACATATGCATGGATAAATGATTAATTCTTATGATAAGAGCTATCATTATCATTCATGACTTTTATACATTCTTTTGTGTTTTCCATTAGTTTGTTAAAAATAAATTAGATTAATGTATTATGTTTTAAACAATTGAAGCATACATGTACAAGTTGCATTAGAACATCCATATAAAAATTAATGCATATCACACAAAGTCAGATTTTTCATAACAACAACATGAATTCACATTCATAATCAGATAAACAAATCTAAATCATCCATATAACATCAGATATCACATCTATGCATACATACATCTATGCATCCATACATTTGTCATCTAGGAATTGCATCCATCAATGCATCCATTAACACATAGCACATCTAATGATACAAAATATCACAATTACAAATCACACAAACATTTACAAGCATCAACTAGGGCATTTCAATATCATTACTCCCAAAATAAGCAATTAAACAATCAAGAAACGTAGAGCAAATCAATTTAGCATGCCTTTCTAATCAAAGGTCTAATTCAATCCAATCATAAAATCTAAGCATTTCAATTGCAAATTTCCAAAAGGTTGCACCCTTTTCCCCACATTCAATCAATCCAAACATATCAACTATTGGGTTCCAAAAGGTTGCACACTTTTTCTTGCATACAATCGATCCATCACATCCATTTCTTGGTTAAGAGGTTGCACCCTTTGCCTTGCATACAATCATCAATTAATTGTTAGGTTTCCAAAAGGTTGCTCCCTTTGCCTTGCATATAATCATATTAAAGCATTTCCTAGTTAAAAGGTTGCACCCTTTGTATTGCATATAATCATCAAATCAGTTTCTAGATTACCAAAAGGTTATGCCCTTTGCCTCACATTCCATCAATTCATCAATCAACAGCCAGATTTCTAAAAGGTTGTGATATTTACCTCACTTTCTCAATTTCAAAATGCTCCAAAGCCACATAGTTTTCTTTGGTCAATTTAAAAAATCTCCAAAGAAGCCTATAGCTTTGGTCATCTCAATCAAGTCATCTTGGTCAAGCAAATCGTCACTTTTATCATTTTTTATCTCCTCATTGATGTGTTGCTTTAGGGGGTAGTCATAATCACAACATTCATAATCAAAGTTAATAATCAAACACTTAATCATGCTAATTGTGTTCATCCAAGAATCATTGCTAACAACTATCATAAGCTTCCCTATTTGCTGGGGTAAAAAGCAAAAATTTAAATTAAACCTTTATCAGTTTGACCTAGCGTAACATGTAGTTTTACAACACTACCCGATTACCTTCAGATTCATCAAAGTTTTACCCAAATTAAGTCCACCATTTTATTAGAGGTAATTATTTGAATATGCATACTCTTTCATGAGTAGGGTAATTCATATTGACTAAATAAATGATCAACAACAATTTATAATTGGGTTTTAGGTTATATATTTTTGCTCAAGGTTGTGCATTCACACAACACATACCAAAAATGGGCATCTGTAGACACCTGAAACACATCATTTTGAGAATACTGGCTGTATGGACACTTTTTTAGGTATAATACCATTGGATAATTTTATAAGAAGATCCCTTGGCCTTCATAGAGAATGGATCTAGAGTTTAATGCAATGAAGTGCTACTAGTTTTAGTGCTACTAGTTTTAGTAACAGAGAGAACCTACTCTCATATGCAATGGAGTGCTATCCAAATCCAACTATGAATATTGCATTTGCACCAATGAAGTCCATTGGAGTTTGAAGAGAAAATACCACCATTGTTCACCATCAATCATCCTAAATTCATATCAATTTTCACACTTAATTCATTCCTCATGAATGCACCAAGAACATCAACCCATTTGATAGACATTTTGGACATTGCCATGCATTGAGCATGAATAATAGATGACTTTTTTAGTGGTCGTTGTACACCACAACCGCCCATAGGCACAACCATCAGATTCTATGATGGTTAACAGAGCTAGTCGCTCCACCCCATGATGACCTTATGGTGACATTTTATTTGTTGTCTTTTCTCAGTTATATTAGCTTTAGCAACTTTCAATTTGGTTTCTAACACTGTTTAATATTTTCAATTAGTCTTTCATGCATTTTTTTACTATTTTAAGCATTTTATTCCATTTGTATATCATGAAATGGGCCTCATCTTGATAGGTTATACATTTTTTACTAATGTCTTGTAAGTGCTTTTGTGTGCAGATCTCAAGTTTCCACAAGAGCTAATCATCATCAATATCCTTCAATATTGAAATCATCAAGCAGAGATCACTAAGAAAACCTCCATAATCAGTTTTGTGAGAGAAAATATCCTATGAATTACACCTACCCTATTGGGGATATTTTGTAATACCTAAGAGGGATATTTTGTAACATCTATGTAAAGACAATTCCAAATTATTAATGAGAAGGGCATCATATTTTCTCTATTTCTTTGTCATTATGATTACATGATATTTCTTGTCAATTTGATTTTATATTACATGTTTAGGTGTATGGTTTTTTCTACTCTACACAAGTCTTCTTTGCAATAAATCTAGCTCTTCATGATCTTGAAGCAATAAGGACAAGGCAAGCCTTTCAAATTGTGGAGGTAGAAGTGATTTTTCTCCATAAACCAACTCATATGGAGACACTTCAATAACTCTCTTGACTAAGATTATTTTTGCCCATAGAGCATATTTCAATTCATTATCCCAACTTCTCTTATTTCTCCCAAGTTACCTCTTGATTCTTGTAATGAGGTTCTTATTAGAATATTTTTCTAAGCCATTGCCTTGAGGATAATATTTGGTAGAGTGGACTAAATCAATACTATACTTTAGATATCATATATATACAAATTTGATTAAATCTTCATCGACACCCGCATGGGAGAGCTGGATGTTGTGTCCCTAGACTATAGTAATAAGCCGAAAGCTCCTAATGGCTAAAAGTTTTTATCCTAAATGGTCTCCCGATATCCGAAGATATGTGGGACCTCAAGTCCGTGGAGTGGGGGTTTGGTCGCCCCTCACTTCACTAGCGCTTTTGGCTATCTAGATTAGCCATAACGATCCTTCACGATATTTTAAAACCCCGGGGTTTCTACCTACTCAACTAAAATATATTTTTTTTTTTTTGGAAAAAAACGCCTTTTTTTTTTTTTTTTAGGAAAAAATGGAAAAAACACGAAATTTCCTAAGGCGGATTAGATGGCAATAATCATTAATTATCCACTTGTTAAGATCCTTATAAACTCAAATAACCACTCTCACACAATTGCTTGGAAATAACTCACATAAACATCACATTATAAATATAAAGAAAATCGGCAACCTCCTTCAATACTTCATTAATTTGCAAAAGAGGTTACATGGTTCCTTTCGGTATTTAAGGAGTTCCTTCCAGGGCCCGAACCCCCAGCATGCGCCACTTTGAATACATGCACACCACCATCAGCCTGCCACACAAATTACCCATGCCACCATCTACCATGTGTTACATAAAAAGGGGCCATTGTCAGACACCAAGCAAAACTAGAACATACAAAATAAAAGGGTCTACCCACGCACTGGAATATGGGGGGTATACGGGTGGAGAGACCAACAAACTTGCTATAAAATTCAACCATTTCAAATGAAGTGAAATATTTACAATTAGCTATCACTAATTTTCTAGGTACACCAAATTTGGTCAAATGCTCTCTTCCAAAAATTGATAATTACCTTTGTGGTAGATTTATTTAGTGGAGTGGACTCAACCCATTTGGTAAAGTAATCAGTAGCATTTATTATCCACTTGTGTCCTCTTGGAGAGTTTGGGTTAATCTCACCTATCAGGTCTATTCCCCACTAGATAGAGAGAGGTTCAACCACTATAGGATTTAATGGTATGGTAGACAACTTCTTTTCCCTATCAAAGATCTGGTAGTTTTGACATTTTTTACAAATAGGTGTACATCTTTGAACATGGAAGGCCAATAATATTCAACTCTCATTATGTTGTTAATTGTTGCCTTAGACACAAAATGACCTCCGTAGAAACTAGTATGAAACTATTCAATGACCTTAGGGAGTTATTTCTGCAAAAGGTAAAGTAGTAGGACACCATTGGGATGTCTCCAATACAATTTATCATCCTAAATATAATACTTATATACTTGTTGTTTTATACTCCTCATCTTGCTCTGTGAGGTGCCAACTAGAAATGACAATGATTTCAAATAAAGCACTATGTCCTTATACCATTCATATTTAGAGCTATTTATTCTATCATTTTGTTGTGCATTCCCTATGATAATTGTGTTGTTAAAGTCTTCTCCTTCCTCTATAGCCATATACTTGGCTAGACCTTGCCCTTTAAAAGTTTTTACTTCCTTAAATTCAACATCATACTATTATAGTTTGACCATCCATCTTGTTGATCTTCCTGTGGGTTCATTTTGAGTGAATACATCTTTGAAAACTATGTAAGGTATGTAGGCTATTACTTTATTTGGTTTGAAAATCCCATTGAAATGCTCCAAATCTCTTATTATAGAAAAGGTTTGTTTCTCTATCATAGTATATTTTAGTTGAGCTCCTTTCATCCCGAAACTCATGAATGCTACTGGCCATTCATTATTATATTGATATTTCTATGATAAAATAGTAGCTATAGTCTCTTCTAAGATAAAAACGTAGATGTTAAAATCCCTGGAATAATTAGGGTAAGCCAACACAGGAGCTTGTGTGATTGCTTCTTTTATTCTTTGAAAAGATTTTAAATTTTCTTTTGTCCGTTTGATGTTCCCATCCTTCTTGATCATGTTATTTATTGGTTTTGCAATCTAAGTGAAGTTTGGGACAAACCTTTTGATAATTTTTTTTTTTCCAAAAGATGACCTAACCCCTTTTAGATTCTTTGGTGGGGGATGATGAGGTCAAAAAATGCCTCATTTTTGCTATATTTTGACACATTAAAATTTCTATTTACCAATATTTAATATCATTTAATTCTAAATAGTTGATTAAAGTATTTTATTTATTAATTTTTGCATGATTGGATGTTTAGGAATATTATACCCCTATTTTGACTATTTTTCAACATTTTATGATTGTTTTTGCATGATTTTTGTTGGTAAAATAGCATAGCAAAATTAATGGTAAATAAACATGTTGTGATTTGTGATTAAATAAATCAATTTGAATGTTTTCCCACCTTAAAACTGAGTTGTGGAGGTGGCATGGTACCAAAACAGTCACTCTATTGTATAACAAGGCATTGATAGACTATACATAGCATGCAAAAACCAACCACCTATCACATTAAAGGAGAACATTGAAGTGGTCAAAAGTAGCAGGAAAAGTTAGTTGTAACTTGTTAAATAAGACTAAATAATACCTCTGATACACTTGGACACATCCCCACATGGTCTAGAATGACATCAACAAGATATCCCATAAATTATGCTTTATGTTTCAGAGCTCTCTGGAATGAAGGGTAGAAATAATCTAATTCAATATAAAATGCCACAATTTGCATATATTTCATGGGGAATAAAAATATATAGCATGAGGACAGGTGTAGCAACTATTTCTAACCTATTTTTGACTTATTCCCACTAGCTAGAAGATGCATGGATAGCTATTGCAATAGATTTTATCCTAAAATAGACCAAGTCTGCTGCAACAAAATAGCAAACCATGCATGGATATCACATAACATTGAATTGGTAGTTGTAAATATGTACATAGGAAATAATATAAATAGGACTACTCCATCATTGGTTGAGTTAGTCATAATATAAGTTAGAAGTTAGAAAGTACAAATTATAACAATCACCTTTTGTAATAGCAATTTTTAATAAAGTGCAACATGTGGATTTATGAGTGTGAGAGTATTTAGATTTTAGGATTTGGTGTGAAATTACCTTCTTCTAGACTAGGGAGCAAGGGCCCACTCTAGTGCTAGAGGAGGGAGCATTTTTATAGGTATTTGATAGTTTTTCTATTTTGACAATTTTGTTCAACTTTCTTATTCAAATCTTGTAACATCAGTTTCCTTTTTTTTAGCATGTTTATTCTTATATTTCAAATGTGATATGTGCAAATTTATTTTCATCTAGATGAAATCTTTTTTTGTGTGCTTTTATTTCCTCTATTTTTTGCATTTCAATTTCAACAACATTTATCTGACAGTTTCTGATAAGTTTTTACAACATTTTTCTAACAACTTTCTGCATTTTCAATTTAGAAGGATTGAATTAAATTAGATTCCAATTTAGCAATTTCCATTGATGTCATTTCAATTTAGCAATCGTAAATTAGATTTTCCTTTATCAATTTCAATTCTGTAATTTAGTTCAAATTATGCAAATTAGAAGTAATTTCAATTCCTATAAATTAAGCTAGTTTCAATTCTACAAATTAGGATTTAGTGTGAGCTTGAAAGACCAAAGGAACCTTTCTTTCATTGAATAAATCTTGTGAACTAATAACTAGACTATAACTTGCCAAAACCTTCTATCATAGACAACCTTGGACACTACCATAGATTTGATAAATATTGAAAATTAAATGATGACAATAACGACACTCATCATTTTTGGCATCATTTTCAGGGAACATAGGTGTTATTAGGAGATAAAATATTCAAAATATTACTGATTATGTTAAGTTGTGAACTTTAGAGTAAAATCCTAAAATAGAGCAACTTGCATGAGACATAGTTGTTAAATTGATAGTTGCACTTCAAAAAATTAGAAAGACAAGCCGAATGAATGAGTAGGTTAAGGGATAAAAAAATAAGATTTCTTAAGACCTATTTACCTACCACATGTAGGTGATACTCATGCCAAGGTGGTGAATTACCTACATTTGAGCTTCCTAACAAACTTGAAAGAAAACCAACATCCCCATCATCAGGATGTATTGAATCTCCTGAGAGATAAATTGTAGAGGACCAAATTGCTAGTACCTCCTCACCTAATATTGATAAATACTCATAATTAGGACAATTTAAATGAGTTTATAACAATATTTGGGAGGATATCATGGTATACAGGTAAGGAAACCCAGATACGGACATCAATGTCCATCCTCAAGTAGATAATCCTACTCCTACCAAGAATTTCGAATATCCTATTCGATTAAATACTACACAAAAATATCCCATGAAAATATTACCTTTGATGCCACCAACTTTTAGTGGTGTTGCATTTGAATATCTTGATCAATTTTTATTTCAATTTAAGGTTGTGTGTCAAACATACGATTACATAAATGAGAACCAAAAGTTAAAAGTTTTTCCTTCCACACTTAAAGACTCAACTTTGTGCTGGTTTATGAGCTTAGAGCCCGAATCAATCTAAACCTAGGAAGAAATAGAAAGAGTATTTCTAGATAAATACTAGGAATAGTGCAGGGTAAAAAATAGAAAGGATGAACTATTTAGAATCAAACAAGAACAAGATGAAACTCTAGAGGATTACTTGGATAGGTTTGCCTTTATACAAAAGAGATGTAGGCCTATTGAACCATAAATGTGTAAGGCCATATTTTTATGAGGATTACAAGATGATTCTAGAGAAGTATTGGATTTAATGGGAAATGGAGATGTAAGCACCCTTGACATTGATGAAATTCTGGAGTTATGAAAAAATTACTCATGCATAAGACAAAGAAGATGAAAGCAAAGTAATAATGGTAGTGATTTGAAAGATCTTATGGAATAATTTTCCAATCTAAAAATTGACATCTTGGTACATATTAATACCACATTAGAGGAAATGAATGTAAAATCCAACTCTATAGCACCCCTAGCTATTTATTGTCTAAGATGCAGATTTAAGCATGCTCTTCAAGACTGTCCTTTAAATAAAATATCTATCTCTGCTATTTGTAGCATTTGTTCAAAAGGACATGTCATTTACCAATATCATCTACTTACAGGACTCAAAAATATTTTGGAAACACAAATTGAAGAACTCAATTTTGCTAGGCAAAGACAAGGGGATAACTTTTCACAATATCAAAATACCCCACATTTTCCCACAAATTAGGGATAAAATCATTGTACTATCCCATGGGGTTATTCAAAACCACCACAACAGTCTTGGAATCAGCCTCCATGGACAAATTCTCAAGATTGGTCACAATCTGGGTGGATAAATCAACAATGGAATCAACCCAATCCACCTTGGGTGCAAGCCCAATCTCATGGATAGAATTGGAGTCAACAACATCTATTATACCGAGGAAAGTGAAGATACCAAGGAAAAAAACAAAATTTGGTACTTGGTCCTACTCAAAATTCATCTCAAGGAAGACCATAACAATAATAATAGGTAAATCAACCACCACTTTTGGCTCATCCTATGGCCAATCTTAATAATACAAGATAGGTAGCCCCTATCTATATAGCTAAATCTGATGAAAATACCATAGTCAATGTAATTAATTATAGTAATATCTAGTTACATTTAGGAAGGATACTTCTTGACCCTATTATTAAAGAACCAAAAATAAATGAAGAGAAATCAGAATCCCTTAGTTTAGAACTACATGAATCAACTATGGATAAGGAGAAAGAAAAATAGGAAGATTGTCCAAAATGTAGTTTACCTTTTATAGAAAAGATACCATATCCTGAAATGTTTGAAAAGTCTAAAATTTCTACTAAATAAAAATTAGTAAAGGAACTAAAATGTTTGACCATTTCACTTCCTTTGTTGAAAGCAATCAAGGATGTGCCTTTAATCAAAAAAAGTGTTCAGGACCTTTGCATAAAAAGATCAGGCAAGAAAAAGAAATCATTCTCTAAAACTATATAGGTAGATGGTAAGTTGGTTGGTTTGCTTTCTAAGAATCTTGTCCCACCAAAGTATAGTGACCTAGGAAGTCCAGTTGTCACCATAACCATTGGGTCCATGCATATTTCTAATATTTTGGTTGATCTTTGAGCAATCATTAATATTATGCCAAAAGAGACAATGCAAAAATTATAGTTAATAAATTTGAATCCTACATTTACTATTTTGGAAATGGCTAATAGATCTATTGCAAAACTAGAAGAAACTATAGAATATATCCCTATGAAGGTCTTCTCATGGGAATATCCCATTGAATTTATGGTATTATAGCCTCACAAATTTGTGAATGGTTATCCAATTATCTTGGGAAGGCCTTGGTTTGCTACTGCAGTTACTTTCATTGACTGTAGGTCAGGGGAGATGACTATCTCTAATGGCATTGATCTGAAAAATATTTCTTTATACCCCCTACAAAAACTTCAACAAATTTTTTAGGTCAGTTATGGTTTTCTGATTTTGATGAAGAGAATGAAGAAATTGTTTCCACACTTGCCACTGTAGAAGTCAAAGAACACATAGAAGAGATAGATTCACATGAAAGAGAATGTTTTGAATATGAAACCATACTAGTTAGTATAATGCATAAATAAGGACTAGAATATGAACCAACCATTGTTCATCATCTATTATAGAATGATGCAGGTCAAAATTTGAACACATATCACCCATTCCATTACAAGACAGACTCTTCACCTTACCACATGGATGGCATCATCATCTTCTTTCCTCCTTTAATTATACCATATCATATACGATTCTAGTAGGAATCACAATTGATAAAGAGACACAAATCTTCCATTTTATTTTGCCACATCATTGTCCACTTAACTCCTTAGTAAACAATTTTGGATTTAATTTTGTGCATCCATGAACTAGGAAAATTGAGGTACAACCAGGATTATTCTTGAATATCAATAGTTGGTTGACCATTGAAGAAGTAGAAAAATGTCATGTATGTACTCATAGGATATATACTAAAAATTTTAAACCCATGATACAACCACAAAGATGATTGAATCCTTCTCTAAGAGATATTGTTTAAGAATAAATTGTAAAGCTCTTAGATATTGGATTCATATATCCATTTTTAGATAGCCAATGGGTCTCTTTGTTGGTTATTATTCTAAAGAAAAATGGAAAACTGAGAGCATGTGTATATTATCGAGAACTAAACAAAGCCACACATAAGGACCACTTTCCATTACCATTTATTGATCAAGTGTTAGATACACTCACAAGAAAGAGGTATTTTTGCTTTCTTGATGGTTTTAGTGGTTATAATTAGATACAAGTTGCACTCGAAGACTAGGATAAAACAACATTTAACTATCCATGGAAAAATTTTGCTTATAAGGTTTTACCATTTGGCCTTTGTAATGACCCAACTATTTTTAGTGAGTTGTTTTGGTTAATATTTTTTATTTGACCACTAAGACTATTGAAATTTGTGTGGATGAATTCACAGTTTGTGGGGAAACCTCTGACAATACCTTGGAAAATCTTGACAAGGTCTTAACCCACTATGAAACTTATCATTTATCCTTAAACCCTGATAAATGCTTCATGATGATGGAAGAGGGAATTGTTATTGGTTATCATATTTCTTTTGATGGAATCAAGATTGATCCTAAGAAAGTGAAAATTATAAAGAACCTTCCTCCTCCACAAACCCAAACTAATGTCAAGATTTTCTTAGGACACATTGGCTTTTATAGATGATTTATTCATAATTTTAGCACCATTGCAAATCCCATGTTTGCATTGTTAACCAAAGATTCTAAATTTAATTGGACTAAAAAATGCCAAGAATATTTTGATGCTTTAAAAGAGAAACTAACCACTCCACTTGTGTTATGAGGTCCTAATTGGGAATTATCATTTCATATCCAAGATGATGCATCTAATATTGCAATTGGAGAAACATTAGGGTAGATAAAAAATGGGAAGCATTATGCTATATGCTACATAAGAAAATTTTATTCACTACATCATATGTAGTAGCATATGCCATTAACAAATTTTATCATGGCATCATTGATTATCAATTATTTGTCCATACCGATCATTCAACTATTAAATACTTGATGAACAAACTTATGACTAGTGTGAGAATAATTTTTTGGTTGTTACTATTGCAGGAATTTGACATCACAATAGTAAACAAACCAGGAAAAACTAATGTAGTAGCAAATTTTCTATCAAGACTAACAAACACAAGAAAATAAGAGTTAGTTGAGGATGCTTTTCCAGATGAAAATTTGTTTTCCATATTAGTATAGTCACCATGGTTTGTTGATGCCACTAACTATTTGGCTACAAGAAAAATTCCTCCTCATTTCACCTCAAAAAAAAGAAACAATTGGTAAGGTAAAACTCATCCTTCAAGTGGATCAAAGGTTTATTATTCAAATGTGGACCTAACCATGTGTTACATAGGTGCATTCGGAAATATGAAGTGTATGATATCATCCATGCTTGTCATGATGAACCCTCAGGAGGAAATTATTCAATGAAGAGTACAATTCAAAAAATCTTGGGAACTAGTTATTATTGGTCGTCCCTTCATAAAGATGTAAAAAGTTACATACAACATTCTGATTCATGTGAAATAATAGAAAATCCCACACACACAAATGAAATGACTTTACAACCTCAGGCGGTTTTAGAACAATTTGAGAAATGGGGGCTAGATTTTATGGGACCCATTGACCACCATATCAAGGAAAGGTACATATCTTGGTATGTACTGATTATGTGACTAAATGGGTTGAGGTACATGCTTTTAAACATGCTTGTGAAGATAAGGTTGTTGATTTACTTTACACCTAAATTTTTTAAAGATTTAGAGCTCCACGATATTTCACCACAAATCATGGATCCCAATTTGCCTCACGAGTCATTGAAGATTTCACTAAACTTTATGAAATCAAGCATAGAATATCATCACCTTATCATACTTAGGAAAAATTTTAGGTTGAAGTCACCAAAAGGGAATTGGAAATAATTTTAACCAAAACAGTAGATTCACATGGAGAGATTAGTTAAACAAACTACCCAAAGCATTTTGGGCATATAATACAACATGGAAATCCACCACAGGTTTCACACCTTACGAATTGGTTTATGGTAAGAAATATATTTTTCTTATTGAATTTGAGTTACTAACACTTTGCACATCTTTGGAGGTTGGTATTGAATTATCATAGGTATAAGTATACAAGATTATGCAACTCAATGCATTGGATGAACTTCAATTAGAAGCACTACATCACATGGAAGTTATCCAAGAACAACGAAATATGTGGCATGATAGTCACATTCAGTAAAGGAAATTTGAGCAAGGATATTGGGCTTTATTGTTTGATTCTTTTTATGAATATTTTCCTAAAAAATTGTAGACTAGATGGCTTGGACCATACTTGATTGAAGAAGTGTTTATAAATGGAGCAGTTCGACTCTCTCCCATTGATGATTCAAGGAAAAAGTTAGTGGTACATGGACATCTCCTTTAGGTATACCATGAACCATTAACTAAGGAAGATTTTTTGAAGTATATTGCATAGTTGAAGTTACACATGACAGGGGAGGATTCCTCTCCCATAACAAATTTAGATTGATGTAAAAGAGTTTTGGAAAAAAAGAGAAAAAAATAGAAAAAACACAAACTTTTGATTGTGAAATTCCTTCATGGGCACAATTTCAAGGGATATTGTGAAATTCCTTCATGGGTACCATAAAGACAAAAGAAAATCAATATAAAAAATAGAATAATTCAATGGTAAAAACCTTTTCGAAGGTACTAGTGAATTAGGGCTTACATGAAACCGGGTTTTTGGTATGTTTGCTTTCTTGGTACTATCCATAATTGTATAAAACTCACTTACTACACATGTTATGATTTTAATTTTAGGTAGCCTACTAAAAATCATCGAAGCAAGAGGATATAATATGTATGATAAATTTTTGGGATAATAAAGTAAGTTTTTATTACATTTAATCATAGTAAGCATTTAACAAGCAATGTATGATAATTAAGTATTTGGTATAAAATATTTAAAATTGGAAATTACAAATGGAACACCCTATTTAGAATTTCAAGAAGAACCCTCACCTGTCCATGGTTGCATAAAAAAATTTAGATATGGCTGTAAGAAAATAGAAAATTACAGAGCTTCGAAATGACCCAAAGCTCTAAAATGAGGTCTACAAATTCAAAATTGTACAACATGCAAAAATTTGAATTTGACATGCACGCATTTGTAGAATTAAAAAAATAATAATAATAATAATTCCCACATGATGCACCTCACAAAGCTCTTGCGAACGTATGCATGAATCTCTAGGTCCATGTGGAAATCATCAACTCGTATCCTCCAGCATGTCCCAACATGATTAGTGTACCTAGTTTTCATAATTGGTTTTAGTCCCATGTGGTTGCAGTACTTCAACATGTGAGATTGCATGGATCGAGGAGGTAGGCATCTATATTTCTCGTAAGAAAGAGATGATTCAACCAAATCGGACCATCTAGATCAATGAACGGTTTAAACAATGTGCATGGTAATCAATAAGCATATTAGTCTACCACCTAGAATACGTGCCAAAAATCCAAATTTTAAAAGTGAATCCAATAATTGGATGCCATGTGTTCATTTAATACATGCAAAACTAGCGTGTTCTACACCATCTTCTGGAGATCATTTCACATGTCAAAGCCACAAAATCCCAAGCTCTATAATCACCAAAATTTTTAGAAGCCATTGAATTGATACATAGGCTATAGATCTATAAAACTCAGGTATTGTATTACTGAAAAACTTTCTTCAAAAAACCACTAGGTATACAAGGGAGCTACTAGCCAAACCAAGGAGTTGTTAAAATTTTTAGCAAATGCAACATAGGTGCACCAATTTTTACCAGCATAGGGAATAGAAGGAAGGATGAACTAGATACCATGAACGAATATTGCCAGTACCTTGAGGTGGTGTAAATATTTTAGCAAGCATGGCTGATACCATTATTGGAAAAGTTTGAAGGACATTATGAGGGCTTAGTAACTGAATTTGCTTGCACCCTCTGACATAACATAACAACCATCATCGACATGAGGATTGAGGTAACTCTAATTTTAAGTCAAATAATTGAATTACCTTTATAAGGAATATTCATTACCAAAACTGCTAAAAATTCACTTCTGAGGTAGTTAACACATTTTTAGAAGAAGGAGATGTGCAATCTATCATGCAAATTAACAATAATGTCTACAAAGGAGTAAAAAGGATTAGTCTTCAACCACCATGGTATCAAGTTGCAATATAGTTTATTGAGTATCTAACTTGTGAAGGGTAATATGTACTCTTATCTGGCCATCACATTAAATTACTCACCCATTTGAGGTATGGCAAACAACACCCTAAAATAAGGGTAAATATTCCCTTATATTTGCATCAGGAATTGCTTAACATGGCAAAATGATATCAACAAGATGAGGGATCTCCTAGACACCATGGCCTCATTAAATTAATCTGTAGACATCATTTAAGGGGTAATATTCAAAGTTTGAACTGATTCTTTGCATCTTGGGATGAGCAGGTTCCTGTTGTAGTAGAACTAGAGTAGGAAGAACAAGAAGTTGCATATGAAGTAGGAATATGTAAAGATGATGTTAATGAAAGGATTACACTTGACTCTAACAAAACCTCTTCATCTCCCCATGGTCCACCAGCTGCCAGTACTAGGGCACAATGAAAGAGGAAATCTACAAATATCCATATAGAATAGCCAAATATTAATAAAGTCACTTTTAGTGACAATATGACTAAAATTACTGCTCAAACAGAGATACCTGCATAATCAGAACCAATATATTCAATAGAGGAAGAGAGAACGAATTCTAGGTTTTTAGACTAGTCTATAGAAGAACAAAAAATAGATATAAGGAAAACTGGTGAAGAAATATGTACACAACAATTAAGGAGATCCACCTAGCTGAAATGCAAATTTGTTGAAGAGAAGCTGGTTGAGGAAGAGAAAATAGAGTCTAAAATACATACCCAGCCACCTTCACCCCCTCCTCCATGAAGGAGTTCAAGGAGGAAACAACAAAATATAGTTGTAGCCACTGGAACAACATCTTCTGCACCATCTAAATCAAAAAAAAGGAGAAGGTTAATACTATAGGAATATGAATATGAATATGAAGATATGGTTGTGAAAGATAAACCTGAATAGGAGGAAGAATCATTTACAAAAGGTAAAGATATTTAAGAGTCACATTCACCACCTACAATGAATTTTCCTACATATTCTTCTTTATGTAAAAAATATGAGGAATATAATCCATATGATCATGTGAAGGCTACCAGGGTAATCATTAAAATCGGTAAACCTATAGTGAGAAGGGTGAAGCAATAATAATGGAAAAGGATGAATATATTGATCAGTTATTGCAAGAAATAAAGAAATTAAAAAGAAGATTGGCACCATTTGAGGCACTACCTACAATTTCTGATTTTGTTAGGGAGATAGCAAAAATTTTACTTGAATTGGTAGAGAAATACCTAGAAGGAGCAATACAATAAGACATCCTACAACTACCTCATATATTTGAGGAAGATAACTTGGAACATGCACCTAAAATTTATATCCCTATTCTGATTGTTGTTGCAACAACACAACATGCAAAAAAATAAATAACACCTAAAAAGAGGGATGGTAAAGAGATTATAGATGTCATGGAGATCTCACATACTTTGTAGATGGGCCAAAAATAGAATTTTTGGTAGGATTTAAAAAAAAAAGTCATTTCAGCACTTTTGGATGCAACTCAAAAACATTCTAGGACATCTTTGGAATATTTTGCAACTGAATAGACACATTTCAAAGTAGCTCCAAAATATACAAAAACTATGCCGAAGTGTCTAGATACAACTCCAAAACAACCAAAGGAGAAAATTACATTAGAAATTAAAGTTCGTAAAGTTCAAGCAACCCCACTACAAGTAAGTACATCACTACAGGAAGATACAAATCAATTTTTTGCAAGTTCTATTCAAAAAGTGCAAACAACAAAAATAGGAATTCAAGTTAATTTATTGTCTGAGTATAAAACTCCACTAGTAGTAGTGTGTTCACCTGATATGATTCCACTAGAAAAGCACAATTAGGATATTGCAATGTGGATGGCATGCTACCAAATCTTGGAGTTGCGCCTTGCAGCATTGAAACCCATGGAAAAGCAAAATGAGACACAGGTTGTAGAAATTATAGATTTACAAGTTAAGGTGAAAAGTTTATGTTAGATTGTAGATTGCTTAGTATAATGTAGAAAACTTGCCAGGTTGTATAGTCTACTCCTTATAAAATGATTTCTTAGATGGTAGGTAATGTGTATATTCTTTATGTTGACCTATGATTTAATTATTGCTTAAGACTTTCTAGAAGCATACTTACAAAGTCCTAAGGAGTAGAAAAATATATTGTGTGAATTATTTTTGCACAAATATGTCATGGCATAAGATGTAGAATTTTTGCCATAGATATATACAAAGGATGTACAACTCCGATCCTTTACCTCCACTTTGAACAATCAGTTATATTGGGATCAAGAGAAAAAATAGAATAAGGAGACTAAATTAGAACTTGGACTACTATTAAGGTATATCTAACCCAATTTCTTAGTATTGATAATCCAAAATTTCAATATAATGAATAAGCCAGATATAATATCGCATATCTTTAGAATCTTCAAGATAGTTTGGTTTGCTTTCAGCAGTACTGTAGGAATAATTTATTAGGTTCCTTAGTAGCATGTAAAAGTAGGTGGGTATAATTACCCATATCTTTATAGAAAAGAGAGCCCATGCCACCAACTAACCTATTGTGGTCACACAAAAGGAAAAATGCAGTAATATAAGTGATTCTATCTTTAAAACATCAATGGATATGCTTAAGTTTTAGGCCACCCACCATTATCACAATAGTTCCCTTTTATTTTAATTTCGATCCTCAATCTGATCAACAATTTTAGAATTGGTTGAGGGAGTTAAAATAGAACAAAGGATACTATCCTAGAAACTATAAATTTTAGGGGAATTGGTATAAGGAGCTGGATCTCAGTGCCTCTGTATCCTAGCAAAATGCATGAGGGCATGCATTAGGTCAAGTTGGTGGGAATAACGAGGCCAAGAAATACCTCATTTTTACTACATTTTTGACATATTAAAATTGTGATTTACCAATATTTAATATCATTTTATGTCAAATAGTTGATTGAAGTATGTTAGTTGTTGATTTTGCATAATTAGATGTTAAGGAATTTGTACCCTTGTTTTGACTTATTTTTAGCATTTTATGACTATTTTTGCATGATTTTTGTTGGAAAAATAACATAGCAAAATTAATGGCAAATAAACATGTGATTTGAGATTAAATAAAGCAATTTTAATGTTTTCCCAACTTAAAACTGAGTTGTGGAGGTGGCATGGTACCAAAACAGTCACTCTATTGTAAAACAAGGCATTGACAGACTGTACACAACATACAAAAACCAGTTGCCTGTCATATTAAAGGAGAACATTGAAGTGGTCAAAAGTAGTAGGAAAAATCAGTTGGAACTTGTTCAAGAATACTAAATAAGACCTTTTATACACTTGGACACATCCCCACATGGTCTATAATAACGTCAACAAGATATTCCACAAATTTTGCCTTATATTTCGGAGCTCTTTGAAATGATGGGTAGAAACAATCTGTTTCAATAGAAAAAGGTACAATTTGCATCTATTTCATGGGAAATAAAAGGATATATAATGAGGATAGGTGTAATAACTATTTATAACCTATTTTTGACTTATTCCCACTAGCTAAAAGATGCATGGATAGTTACTGCAATAATTATTTTCTTAAAATAGACCAAGTTTGCTACACTAGAGTAGCAAACCACACATGGACATCACATAGCATTGAATTGGTAGTTGCAAATATATACATAGGAAATAATATAAATAGGACTACTCCCTCATTGGTTGAGTTAGTCAGAATATAAGTTAGAAGTCAGAAAGTATGAATTGTAACAATCACCTTTTGTAATAGCAATTTTCAATAAAGTGTAGTTTTTATTCAAACATGTGGATTTATGAGTGTGAGAGTATTTAGAGTTTAGGATTTGGTGTGAAATTACCTTATTCTAGACTAGGGAGCAAGGTCCCACTCTTAGGGCTGGAGGAAGGAGCATTTTTACAGGTTTTTAATAGTTTTTTCTTTTTCAACAGTTTTTGTCAACTTTCTTGTTCAAATCTTGTAATAGGAGTTTCCTTTGTTTTTAGCATGTTTATTCTTATGTTTCAAATATTATATGTGCAAGTTTATTTTCATCTAGTTGAACCCTATTTTTGTGTGATTTTATTTCTCCTATTTTCTATATTTTAATTTCAGCAACATTTTTCTACCAGTTTCATACAACTTTTTTTGACAAGTTTTTACAACAGTTTTTCTAACAACTTTCTACATTTTCAATTTAGAATGATTGAATTGATTTAGATTCCAATTTATCAAGCATAAATTAGATTTATATTCCATAATTTAAATTCTGCAATTTAGTTCAAATTTTGTAAATTAAAAGTAATTTCAATTCTGCAATTTAGTTCAAATTTTGTAAATTAAAAGTAATTTCAATTTCTACAAATTAAGTTAGTTTCAATTATGTAAATTAGGATTTGGTGTGACCTTGAAAGACCAAATGAACCTTTGTTTCATCAAAATAAAGGTTGTGAACTAATAACTAGATTGTAACTCCCCAAAACCTTATATCGTAGATAGCCTTGGACACCACCCTAGATTTGAAAAATATTGAAAATTAAATGATGGCAATAATGATACTTATTAGAGGTACCTTTGTGATAGCTTCAGTCCTTTTTGGGTCAATGTTGATCCCTTCATTAGAAACAATGTGTCCTAGTAGATTACCTTGTGTTTCTCAAAAAATACACTTTTTGGAATTCAAAAAATATCAAATTCTTTATACCTTTCAAAGAATTGGGTCAGATGCTCAAAATGATCTTTAGGGGTTTTAGAGAAAATAGTTATATTGTCCAGGTATACTATTAGTATTTTGAACTTGAGATATTTAAAAGCAAAATTCATAGCCCTTTGAAAAGTGTCACCTACATTCATTAATCCAAATGACATCTTGAGATATTCAAACATTCCCCATAGAGTGGTGAATGCAGTTTTATACCTATCTCTGAGATTAACATGAATCTGATTATAACCTGAGAATACATCAAGAAGTGATATTCTGGATGAACCTATGACTACCTCAAGGTTATGCATAGTGGTGAATATTCACAAATTGGGCAAATATTAGGATTTTAAAAATTGGAAATTGGAGAATATGAAGACCCTCGACGTCGGCCCATTCACCTAAAGTTTTTTAGACCAATTTGTTTCTTAGGATCAATTTGCCATAATATATATATATATTTTTTTTTTTTTTTTTCCAAATATAGGAATATTTATACTCATTGGAAAGCTATTTTCAAGCCTGATATAATGGTGGTGGTTTTATGAAGTTATAATATGATTTAATAGGTCAAAATTTATCCCAAATATGACCTTACATTTTAGGGCTTCAAATACCCCAAATTTTGGTGTGAAGATGATTGATTTGATTTGCTTAGGATTCACCTTGATTTTGATTAGGATTCACCATTTTTTTACAAGTACATTTTGAGTCCAACCCCTTATGCATAAACCCGAACTACCTACAATAATTGTTCAATGTTGAGTAAGGGATAATTTTCTGAGGGAATTCTTATTCAAATTTGTAAAGTCCACACATAACCTGATATCCCCATTTTTCTTTTGGATAGACATGAAATTAGCTATCCAGGTAGAAAATCTCACTTTTCTAATAATTTTTGCATCTAACAATTTATGAACCTCCTTTTGCATTATTGGATGTTGTGTGGGATTAAATTTCCTCTATTTTTTTCTGTGAGCTTTGGTGCTTGCTTTTAATCGTATGATATGGCTCATTACCTCTGTATTGAATATCATGATATCTTCATAACTCTAGGTGAATTCTTCCTTATACTTCCTTAGATAATTTATATACTCTTTATTTTATTTTTCTAACATAGATTTATCAACTTTCACCATTCTAGGCTCTTGTTCAGTTCCAATATTAATTTCATTTGTTTCTAATCCTTAGAGAGAAATCTTATGAGGCCTATAAAAATCATCAAAAAGACTTTCTAAAGAGATCAAACCTCTGGGCATTTTTTTTGTCTTCAGTTGTATAACTTCTACATGTTCTCTATTTACATCTTTTAGTTTTTTCTCATCTTCTTTATCATATATGATATCAGCATAGTGGTTTTGTAGAGTCATGAAATCCTTAATATCTACATCATCTTGAAAAATATACAAATATACAATATTGTTTGGTACATATGGATGCTAAACAAAAATAGATGGGAACTTGTCCATAGATTTTATATCTATTTCTAGATTATCTACCCCATATGCATTTACGACCAATAAATTTACCACATGTTTTTTATCCCTGGGTATATATGATATGTTGAAGGCTATAAACTTATCTATTTCATCTAGTACAACTTGTTTGTACTATTTAAATCTAGGATGTTTGATATGGTATTTACCCTTAAGCTATTGTATAATCAGTTTTGCATATCCATACACAACCAAGTAATTTATTCTTAACTCTTTGGCTTTTCTCAATTCTAACAACAAGGCTTCATACTTAGCTACATTGTTGGTACTTGAAAATTATAAACAATAGGGTATGCCAAAATAATTCCCTTTAATATCAACAAGGTTCACCCTATCACTTGCACCAATATGTGATTTAGCACCATCAAATATCATAGTCCACATTTCAGTTCTCAACACTCTATCTAATTCAACATCAACCTTAGCTCTTATTTGTGGATCAATATCTACAACTTCTAGTACTTCAAATAGAAAAGGTGAGTGTCTTCAATAGAGTTGACTAAATTCACTATAGTGTTGTTAGATTTTCTTAACTCTATTGAATATATATGTAAGGGTTCTCTTTTGAGTGTGGCATGCTCTTTAGCTATCAATGAGATCATGGCATATGACCAATCCAGTTGAATCGATCCTCCTAGTTGTTCAACCTAATGCTTGGATAGTATTAATGAAAATAATGAAGAATACAAGCTTATACTGAGAGGGGGGGTGAACAGTATAAGACCACTTTTTACTTTTTCCTTCAACTTAACTTTTAATACAATATTATGCAGTGTATATAAAGCAGTATCAAGTAAAAATCAAAGCAATACAGAAAACACCATCCACAAAAGAGACAACAATTTTACGTGGTTCACCCAAGGTGGGCTAAGCCACGGATAAAATTTTCACTAAAATTTTATCAACCAAATCTGGGAAAACCTTTCCCAAATACAATGTTTATGGGTACCAACCCAAAGGAGACACCAATCCCCTAACTCTGCTCTGGCTGGTGATCCTCTAGAAGACCTCTGCCTCTACTGCCCTTAGCAAGTGGAACTCTATCCACAGAAGACACCTGTATTCCTTGCTCTAGCTGGAGACCTCTGTCCTCAACTCTATCACCTCAAAGCTGGTCCTTGAAAATGCACTAAACATAGTCCTTCGGTCTAGCACAAATGTCCTCTATATTTTTCTCTGATCTGCACCAAACACAGTCCTTCGATCTGGTAAAAGTCTATCCTCTTCCTCTTTCTTTGGTCTGCACCAAACATAGTCCTTCGGTCTTGGCACAAGTCTGTCCTCAAGTCTCTTTCTGTTATTTTATAGCCGCACTTGGTCGAAACCAACTTTTGCACTGATTGCGTAAACACAACAGCACTCGATCAAACATCAAATTATGCACCTCTGCACAATCACAGTAGCACAGTCTTCACACACTCTACTCCTTGACGATTGAACTTCTCCCCCGCACTCTATCTATGAATATTGTACTTCGAATGCACACTTCGATCGATGCTTATTCTCTTCAAATAGCCCTCCTTTTATACTAAAATTTTCAATATTAAAACTTTGATCCTAGTCAGTTACACAACCCTAAACAACGTCGACCTAGATTTAACTTTGTCGGCTCAAATTTAACTCTGCAACTCTTCTGTAGCTTCTGTCGTGAAACTACAACATGTCGTGATATCGCGACACCTTTTGCAACCGTACGCCTTCCTTTGGATTTTGTCGTGATATCACGACACCGTAGCCTATTTCAACTCTACTTAAGTTCTTATCATGAAATCATGACACTTTCTACTTTTGTTGATGTCATCTTCACTTATGTCACGAAATCGTGACCCTTATGTCTTCATGGCCTTCTTCTCTACTTTTATCATGAAATCGTGACACTACTACCTTTGCTAATGTCATCTTCACTCCTGTCATGAAATCACGACACTTTAGTCTTCTTGGTCTTCTTCTAGGCTTGCACTAGCAAAAATGAAACATGTCATGAAATCGTGACACTTTCGCTGCCTTGAGCTTCTCTCTACCTTATACCCACGAAACTGGAACATGTCACGAAATCGTGACACTTTCACCTTCGAGCTCTTCCTTCTTGAATTCGTCGCAAAATCATGACACTTCTACTAAAGACTTGCTAACTGTTTCTGTCATGAAATCGTGACACTTTTGCCAACTGAATGCTACCATCTCAACCTATCGTGAAATCGTGACACTTTCTGCATTTGCAAGCTTTCTCTTCAACCTGTCGCGAAATTGTGACACTTTTTGCATCCATACAACTTCTTTGTAGCCTATTGCCAAATCACGACGCTTCTCATTTCAGACTCTTCCCTTTGCTGCATGTCGCAAAATCATGACAGTTCTCACTTCGAGCTTTTGCAGCATGTCACAAAATCGTGACAGTTCACACTGCAAACTCTCCCTTCTACATCATGTCGTGAAATCGTGACACTTTTTCGTTCGTACAACCTTCCTTGCATTATGTCACGAAATCGTGACACTTTTCCTTCTTTGCCTTCCTGCACTTTTTGAGTCACAAAAATGTGACATGTCGCGAAATCACGACACTTTCCACCTTGCTCTCTTTCTCTGCCAACATGTCATGAAATCATGATAGTTTTGCCAGCTTCTTCTCTCTCTTCCAACATGTTGCGAAATTGTGACAATTTTGCCAGCTTCTTTCTCTTCCAACATGTCGTAAAATCGTGATACTTTTTCAAAAAGCTTTCTCTCTCCTACGTAAGTTGCAAAAATGTGACATGGCGCGATATCGCGACATTTTTCAAAAATATTTCTCTCTCCTGTTTAAGTCGCGAAAATGCGACATGTCGCGATATCGCGACATTTTTCCAACTTACTTTCTTTTGAACCTGTCAAGCTGAAACTTCAACAAAACATATTATTTTACACCAAATCAAATTCTTTCAAAATCTTCTTGACATCAATGACAACTTATTTACTTGAGCAACTGCAAAGAACTCAAGGTACCCAAAATTGCCAACAATCTCCCCCTTTGTCATTGATGGCAACCCTTTACTAAAAACACGTCTCAGGAGCTAAAGCTAAAACCAACTGTGCTAATAGTTGAGAATCTCCTTTTGAAGTTTTGCTCCCCCTGACTTGAAGCTTTCCTCTTCACATTGAAGCTCTCCCACTTACTCATATCTCTTCCCCTTTGTCATCAATGGCAAAGGGTCACCTTTGGGGATGGGACTAAGAATGAACCACTTAGCTTAGTCCCTCCCCCACCTCCTAATGAGGTGATTAAAACAGGGGTGGGAGTAAAAATCCCATTAGGCACTGATCATCATCAGTGTCTACAATTTCCTTGTCGGGCCTTTTCTTGAACTTTTTACCCGTATTCCTATTTTTGTCACTGTTCTTGTTCTTGTTCTCATCCCTGTCCTTTTTCATGCCTTGATCCTTGGACCTGATCATGTCACTATTTCTATTTTTGTACCTTGGAAGATTAGCTCTACACTGTCTAGCTGTGTGACCTTCATTGTTGCACTTATAACAAGTAACAATGTTATTTCTTTTAGGCATACTTGTTCTTTGAATCCTCCTGTTTTGACTAACCCTGTTCCAGTTATTAGCCTTGTAGAAGATTGCCTTATGCCCAAACTATTTACACGAGTAGAAATACCCTTGAAAGAAATTGCCACCTCTGAAACTGTCATTTATCTTCCTTACTTGAGTCATGCAATGCACAACCATGTGACCAAACCTGTGACACACAAAACATCTATCGTGAAAATTTCTTTTATTCAACCTCTTGGGTCCCGAAAACTTCTTCTTCGCAATCTAAATTTTTTTTTCTATTTTTGCGCATCTATCACTCACGGACTCATGTTTTGAAGTACTTCCTTCATCAAAACTCTCTTCCTTTTGGAATCTCTTGCTAGATTCCCCAACCTGTTCTTTGTGCGACTTAACAAAACCAAGACCTATTTTATCTATTGGATTTCTTTGACCTTTGATGAGAGACTTAACCCTTTTGGAGCTATCTTGAAACCTGTACAGCTTATTCTTGTATTATTTAGTTTCCACTTCCAGATAAGCCATTTTTTGTTCCAAATCATTATACTCAAGAATATTAGACTCTAACTCATCCTTGAGTTCCTGTGTTTTAGCTATAGATAAGTCAAGACTTTCTATAATATTGTCTCTCTCCATAAAACATTCATCTAACTTATTCTTGAGTCTATCATTCTTCTTTCTTTCCTTTTTCAAAACACTAAGAGCATTATTAAGTTCACTTTAAAGATCTTTTATTTGTTTGCTTTCTGAATCCTCAAGGCCTTTTCCAGATTTCTTATCACTAGAGGTGCTACCTTTTTCAAAAACCATACAAGCATCTTCTTGATAGTTTTCGAAGCATCCTTATACATACTGGAAACCAAATAATTATTTGTACGAGTCATCCTCAAGGTGACCAAAATTTCCACATCTAAGACATTTCATAATAATGAATCTATGTTTCGGTTCTTCCTCCTTTTTTGATATGAACAACATCTCATTTTCCTCATCACTTGAAGAGCTTTCACTATCACTGCTAGAATACTTACTTGCTTTGTCTAAGTAGAAACTCTTATTTTTCTTGTGTGAATACCTCTTTCCTTGATTGTTGTGCTCATCTTTGTTCTTTCTGTAATACCTGTGCTTTTCAAAATCCTTGCTCTTAACATCCTGTTTCTCTTCATCACTTTCATTCTTGGAAATAGTACAGTCAGTAGCATAATGACCGAACTTTCCATAATTGAAGCATCTTATATTTTTCATGCTTTTGTGCTTTCTAGATAACTTGTCTTTCTTGCTGTAATATGCCTCTTCATCACTAGAAGACTCATCACTCTCTTGAAGCTGTTTACCCTTAGATTTCTTCATAGCCTTGAAAGCTGCCTCTTTCTTGACGTCAACCTTCACCTGAGTTCTCAACTCAAATGCTGCAAGAATGCTATGAATCTCATCTTTTTTTAGCTTATCCAAATCTTTATCTTCCTCAATAGCAAAAATATTTTCACTAAATCTATTAGGAAGAGATCTTAAGATTTTATCACAAACATCATTTCAGCAAGTTCAAGACCTAAGTCTTTCATGGAATTAACAACCTCATCCATGCGAAGCATGTAGTCACTAATATTTTCATCATCATTCATCTTGAGTTGTTCAAACATACCTTTGAAATGTCTCAACTTGGCCTTTCTGACATTTGCATCACCTGTATGAACCACCTGCAACTGTTTCCACATTTCACTAGCTGTCTTGCAGTGAATTACTTTGGTGAGATCTACTTTCTGTAAGCCTTTCAGGATTGCATTCATTGCTTTTGAATTATTGTGATGTAGAAGCCTATCTTCTTTAGTATATGGACCATTTACAGGAATAGTGTACCCATCTTCAATCACTTTCCAAACCTCATTCCCAAGTGCCATTAGATGAACCTTCATCCTTGCACTCCAAAGACCAAAATATGATCCATCAAGAATAGGTGCTGCATTTTCACTTGAATAATCCATTGTGTTCTTATCAAGCTTTTCCTTCAAGCTGTTTAAACTTTTCGAAGGAACTTGCTCTGATACCAATTGAAGAACACAAGCTTATACTAAGAGGGGGGGTGAACAGTATAAGACCACTTTTTACTTTTTCCTTCAACTTAACTTTTAATACAATATTATGCAGTGTATATAAAGTAGTATCAAGTAGAAATCAAAGCAATACAGAAAACACCATCCACAAAAGAGACACAACAATTTACGTGGTTCACCCAAGGTGGGCTACTCCACGGATAAAATTTTCACTAAAATTTTATCAACCAAATCTGGGAAAACCTTTCCCAAATACAATGTTTATGGGTACCAACCCAAAGGAGACACCAATACCCTAACTCTGCTCTGGCTGGTGATCCTCTAGAAGACCTCTACCTCTGCTACCCTTAGCAAGTGGAACTCTATCCATAGAAGACACCTGTCTTATCTGCTCTGGTTGGAGACCTCTGTCCTCAACTCTATCACCTCAAAGATGGTCCTTGAAAATGCACTAAACACAGTCCTTTGGTCTAACACAAATGTCCTCTATATTTTTTTGTGATCTGCACCAAACACAGTCCTTCGGTCTGGCACAAGTCTGTACTCTTCCTCTTTCTTTGGTCTACACCAAACACAGTCCTTCGATCTTGGCACAAGTCTATCCTCAAGTCTCTTTCTGTTCTGTTACAGCCACACTTGGTCGAAACCAACTTTTGCACTGATTGCACAAACACAACATCACTCGATTGAACATCAACTTATGCACCTCTGTGCAATCATAGCAACACAGTCTTCGCACACTTTGCTCCTCGACGATCAAACTTCTCCCCGCACTCTATCTACGAATATCGCACTTCGAACGCACACTTCGATCGATGCTTATTCTCTTCAAATAACCCTCATTTTATACTAAAACTTTCAATATTAAAACTTTGATCCTAGTCAGCTGCACAACCCTAAACAACGTCAGCCCAAATTTAACTTTGTTGGCTCAAATTTAACTCTGCAACTCTTTTGTAGCTTTTGCTGTGAAACTACAACATGTCGTGATATCGCGACACCTTTTGCAACCGTACGCCTTCCTTTGGCTTTTGTCACGATATCACGACACCTTAGCCTATTTCGACTTTACTTAAGTTCTTATCACGAAATCATGACACTTTCTGCTTCTGCTAACATCATCTTCACTTCTATCATGAAATCGTGACCCTTCTATCTTCATGGCCTTCTTCTCTGCTTTTGTCGTGAAATCGTGACACTACTGCCTTTGTTGATGTCATATTTACTCCTATCACAAAATCATGACACTTTAGTCTTCTTGGTCTTCTTCTAGGCTTACACTAGCGAAAATAGAACATGTCACAAAATCGTGACACTTTCGCTGCCTTGAGCTTCTCTCTGCCTTATACCCGCGAAACTGGAACATGTCACAAAATTACGACGCTTTTGCCTTCGAGCTCTTCCTTCTTGAATTCATCGTGAAATCACATCGCTTCTTCTGCTGAAGACTTGCTAACTATTTCTGTCATGAAATTGTGACACTTTCGCCAACTGAATGCTGCCATCTCAACCTGTCGTGAAATCATGACACTTTTTGCATTCGAGAGCTTTCTTTTCAACCTGTCGCAAAATCGTGACACTTTCTACATCCGTACAACTTCTTTGTAGCCTGTCACAAAATCGTGACGCTTCTCATTTCAGACTCTTCCCTTTGTTGCATGTCACAAAATCGTGACAGTTCTCACTTTGAGCTTTTGCAGCATGTCACAAAATCATGACAGTTCACACTGTGGACTCTCCCTTCTGCATCATGTCGCAAAATCGTGACACTTTTTCGTTCGTACAACATTCCTTGCATTATGTCATGAAATTGTGACACTTTTCCTTCTTTGCCTTCTTGCACTTTTCGAGTCACGAAAATGCGACATGTCATGAAATCGCGACACTTTCCACCTTGCTCTCTTTCTCTGCCAACATGTCGCGAAATCGCGATAGTTTTGCCAGCTTCTTCTCTCTCTTCCAACATGTCATGAAATCGCGATAGTTTTGCCAGCTTCTTCTTTCTCTTCCAACATGTCGCGAAATCGTGACACTTTTTCAAAAAGCTTTCTCTCTCCTGCCTAAGTCACGAAAATGCGACATGTCGCGATATCGCGACATTTTTCAAAAAGCTTTCTCTATCCTGTTTAAGTCGTGAAAATGCGACATGTCGCAATATCACGACATTTTTCCAACTTACTTTCTTTCAAACCTGTCAAGCCAAAACTTCAACAAAACACATTATTTTACACCAAATAAAATTATTTCAAAAGCTTCTTGACATCAATGATAACTTATTTACTTAAGCAACTGCAAAGAACTCAAGGTACCCAAAATTGCCAACAAATAAAGGGTCTACATCTATGATAGCTACATCTATAACTATTAATTTCTTTGGATATTGGTCCAGGTATACTAATAGTAATGTGATTATTCTAGCACATGGGACTTGTCTACTATCCATCACTAATATTGGAGGACAATCCCTGATGTATATTAGACCAAGATGACCTGCTACTTATTTGGGCATAATATTATGTGATTCTTAGTTATCTAACATACAATTATGAATCACCTACTGATCCCCCAAATCTAAATTATATCCTAGGTATATATAGAACGGTCTAACTGAATATGGATTTCTAGGTGTAGGCATGGGTTTATTTACTACTAAAACACTACATATGTGGTTACTAAAGAACACAGGCTTATACTGAGAGGGGGTGAATAGTATAAGGTAAAATTTTACTTTTCTTTCCCAAACAATATTATCCAATATTATCAATGGCAATATCAATAGTAGTAATAAAATCAATGCACAAATCATCACACACATGAGAGACACAAATTTAACGTGGTTTACCCAATGTGGATTACATCCATGGAGAAAATATTTCTTCTAAATTTTCTCAACAAATATCTTGGAAATCAATTCCCTATTACAATTTTTATGGACCTCTATCCAAATGAGACACCAATCCCCTATGCTCTTATTTGTGTATCTCTCTCCATAGGAGAACTCTATCCCCTTGCTATGATTCGTGGATATCTCTCCACAGGATAACTCTTTCCCCTTGGTATAGTTTGTGGATTTATCTCCATAGGATAACTCTTTTCCCTTTGATTTGGTTCATGAAACTTGATCCAGGAGAACTCTATCTCCTCAACTGGTTCATGGATCTCTATCCATAGAAGAACTTTATATCCCAAACTATTTCATGAATCTATTTCCATAGGATAACTCTATCCCCTCACTGATCTGGTTCACGGATCTCTCTCCATAGGAGAACTCTATCCCCTCAACTCTAGCTGATGAACTTCTAGAAGACTTCTATCCCCACTGCCCTGGCTTGTGGATCTCTCTCCACAAGAGACCTCTATACCCACTACACTAACTGATGTATCTCTATCCACTAGATATCTCTGTCCTCTTTTCTTTATCACCTCTAAAGCCTAATATTAACAGAGTCTCAAATCTACCCCAAGAATTAACATAAATATTGATCAAATCAGCAACCAAACCTGCTCTCAATTCTACCTCAAATATACCCCAAGCCTTAACACAAATTTTGATAAAATTAGCAACATAACCTTATCCCAATTCTATCTCAAATCTGCACCAAAATTTGTCCCAATTCTAGTACAAATTTTCTCTATCTCTGCTCACAAATTTGCACCAAACTATCCCAAGTCTTCTTTAAATACTTGCTCAAATTTACCCTCAAGCATTATCAAAATACTTGCTCAAATATTCCCTAAGGCTGCTCCAAGTCTTCTCGCAAGACTTGCTCAAATCTGTCTCAAAGTTGTCCCATGTCTTCTCACAAGACTTGCTCAAATCTATCTTAAAGTTTTCCCAAGTCTTCTCACAAGACTTGCTCAAATCTGCCTCAAAGCTACTCACTGAACCTACTCAAATATTTCCAAATCTTACATATAAAAAAATGCTTATATCTATTTAAAAAATACTTTCTTCAAATAGGTATTTCATACATATTCTACATATAATTCGTTTAACCTCTGGAACATATAGAGAATGATATGCACTATCAAAAATTCAATATTTTCTTCATATTCATAAATATTGCATTCAACTAATCCAATATCTCTTTCTCTCTTCTAAACACTCCTTCAAATCAAATCAATACACTATATAACTTGCTTCACAAAACTAATCTATCTTTCTTGCAAATTTTCTCTCAAATATCAATCACACTAATGCACAATTTCCCTCAAAAAATTGATCTCAAAATTTTTCACAATTGCTATAAATATCTCTCAAACCAATGTTCAAAAGGTTTCACAATAATGCATTAACTTGTCTTCAAACCTAGCACAAGTAGTTCACAATATCTAGAACAAATGTATCAATCTCTTTCAACAATAAAAAACAATCTTGTTCTCAAACTCTAATGCAATTATTTCAACTTTATTTCAACAATTTATGCACATATAGGTCTCAAACCCTAACTCAAATATTTTCAACAATGCTTACCAAACAACCCTTTTATCTCCACCTTATGTTCCAAAAATATTCACTCAACAAAAATACCTTAAACAAGGAATGTTGTGCCCATACCTCTTATTTTATCTTATGGAGATATGTCTTCAAAAACCTGTCTCACAAACAACTGATTTTTCTAGTTCCACTTCATGGGTTAGATTGCAATATACTTCCTCAAATCATCCACATGAATTTTCACCTTCAAAATGCTCAAATAAATCTGAAATTTATGTTCAATCACTCTCCTTTTTTTCTCAAAAATAAAGCATTTATACTCAACAAAACCTTTCATATCTTCCTTTCACAATGCAAAATTTTAAGCAACTTATCACACCTTATTACTCCTAATATTGCAAAATAAAATTCAATCCAACAACACCAAAAATTACACACATAAATTTTCTTATAAACCTTATACCTCCTACTTGAAATAAAATATTTCAATGCACCTTAATTTTCAACAAGACCATAACATTTAATACCCCACACATAGCACTAGGTAAAAACTCCTTTTTAATTCAACCAACCTTAATTACTCCACGCTGTCCCTTTTTAATTTCAAAAATAAAAAATAAAATAATCACCTTATGCCTCCCAAAGAAAGCATACCTTAGCCTTAGCGAATAATTAATCAACAAAAATTATTGCCCCCTTGTTGTCGCCACCACGATTCGAATCGACATTGCTTGCTGACCTGTACCCTAGATTCAACTAGGCCACCATATGGGCTAGCATCCCATATGAAAATAAAAGCTCATGCACTTTGTTTTGTTCCTTATATCTAGTGCAAAATCTTTTTTAAATAAAAATCTTAACTCTTCTGCCTCCGATGCATCTCAAATATGAGACCTCCCTGCTGCTATGACTTAGTGCCAAGGGACTCATCATATGGACAAGCTGCCCAAATGGAATTTATTTTTTTTGCCACCATGTCCTATCCTGAACTCGATATCTAAAAAGGTACTGCCCTTGTGCTCTTTCCCCCACGTGACCACGAACGAAGCACACACAATTTACAATGGATTTTGCATATGCATTAATCAGGATCTTCACATCGCATTCTACACAATTCACTTTGCAATAAACTTTAGGTTATAAATATGCATTTTCCCTTATGAAATCTTCGACGTCGGTGCTTTGGAGGAGTTATTTAAATTTTTAATATTGGCACCCAATTATGTTGGCAATTTTGGGTACCTTGGGTACATTGCCTTTGCTCAAGTGTATAAGTTGTCATTGATGTCAAGAAGCTTTTGAAGGAATTTGATTTGATGTAAAATAATTTGTTTTGATGAAGGTTACGACATGACAGGTTTGAAAGAAAGTAAGTTAGAAAAGTGTCGCGATATCGCGACATGTCACATTTTCACGACTCAAAGAGGAGAGAGAATGTTCAGAGTCAAAAATGTCGCGATTTCGCGACATATTGCAAGGAAGGTTGAACGGACGAAAAAGTGTCACGATTTCGTGACATGTTGCAGGAGAGAGAGTCCGAAAGAAAAAGTGTCACGATTTCGCGACAAGTTCGAAGAGAGAGAAAGTAACACAAAAAGTGTCACGATTTCGTGACATGCTATAGATGAAAATGTTCCAAGTAAGAACTATCGCGATTTTGTGACATGCAGCAAAGGGAAGAGTCTAAAATGAGAAGCATCGCGATTTCACGACAGGTTGCAAAGAAGACGTACGAAAGCTGAAAGCATCACGATTTTGCGACAGGTTGCAAAGAAAGTGTACGAAAAGTTGATAGCGTCACGATTTCATGATAGGTTGAAGAGAAAGCAAACAGATGCAGAAAGTGTCACGATTTCGTGACAGATCGAGATGGCAGCGTTCGGTTGGAGAAAGTGTCACGATTTCATGACAAAAACAAAAAGGAAGTCTAAGGAAGCAAAAGTGTCACGATTTCATGACAAAAGTAGAGAGGAAGGCTATGAAGACAGAAGTGTCATGATATCATGACAAAAGTGAAGTCGAAGTCTACAGAGGCAGAAGTGTCATGATTTCACGACAAAAGTAGAAAGGAGGTCGACGAAGGGAGAAGTGTCGCGATATCGCGACAAAAGCAAAGTTGATGCTGACAAAGACAAAAGTGTCACGATATCGCGACAAGAGCTTAGTTGAAGTCGTCAAAGGCTAAAGTGTCGCGATATCATGACAAAAGCCAAAAGAAAGTGTATGGTTGCAAAGGTGTCACGATATCATGACATGTTGTAGTTTCATGGTAGAAGCTACAGAAGAGTTACAGAGGCAGTGAAGCCGACAAAGTCAAATTTTAGCCGACGAAGATTAGGGCTTGTAGTCGACGAGATTAGGGTTTGTTTTTGTGTTAACAACCGACTAAGATTAAAGTTTTCATCATGAAAATTCTATTATAAAAGGAGGGCTGTTTGGAGAGTTGAGTGTGATTGAATGTGTTGTTGAAGTGCGACGTTCGTAGATAGTGCGTAGAGCAAGAAGTTTGATCATCGAGAGAAGAGTGAAAAATTTGATCGTAGTGTGCAGAGTGCATTTCGTCGAATCATTCTAAGTGTGAAAGATCGCAAAGGAAGTAGAGTGTGCGAAGACGGTGCCGCTGTGATTGCGCAGAGGTGCAAAGGTTGAAGTTTGATCAAGTGCGGTTGTGATTGCACAAAGAGAGCAGAGGGCATAGAGAGCACAAAGGGCAAAGACGAATGCGAAGTGCTACTGCTTAAGGACAGAGGTGCATTGGTTCTTTGAGAAGAACCTAAGGACAGATTTGGCAAGTCTTTGAGAAGGCTTGTGTGCAGAGGATTGATCTGTTCAAGTGTTGGACAGATCTGACAGACAGAGGAAGACTTGTGCTAGACCGACTGACTGTGTTTGGTACAGGTTGTTGAGCTGTTGTGGACATGATCATAGAAGGTAGAGGTCTCTTAGGCTAAGCATTGAGGACAGGAGGTCTTCGGTGGAAAGGAGTTCCACGTGCTGGCAAGAGGTAGAGACAGTTGATCTTCTGAGGGATCATTTCCAGAGCAGAGGGGAAGGTATCTCCTTTGAGAGAGGGTCATAAATTTTGTTTGGGGAAAGGTATCTCCTTTGGGCCGAGGCTCATAAACATTGTAATTGGGAAGGATTCCCAAAGAACTTTGAGATAACTTTTAGAGAAAAGTTTTGTGGACGTAGCCCGACCATTCTGGGTGAACCACGTTAAAATTGATGTCACTTTGTGGATGATTTTGTGCATTGCTTTGATATTGCTTTGGGTATATTGCTTTACTATTTTGAAATATAAAGGAAAAAGTAAAAAGAGGTCTTATACTGTTCACCCCCCCTCTCAGTATAAGCTTGTGTTCTTCAATTGGTATCAGAGCAGGTGCCTTCGAAAAGTTTAACAGCTTGAAGGAAAAGCTAGTAAAGAACACAATGGATTATTCAAGTGGCAATGCAGCACCTATTCTTGATGGGTCAGATTTTGGTCTTTGGAGTGCAAGGATGAAGGTTCATCTAATGGCACTTGGTAATGAGGTATGGGAAGTAATTGAAGATGAGTACACTATTCCTATACATGGTCCAAATACTAAAGAAGAAAGGCTCCTACATCACAGCAATTCAAAAGCAATGAATGCAATTCTGAAAGGCTTACAGAAAGCAGATCTCACCAAAGTGATTCACTGCAAGACAACTAGTGAAATGTGGAAACAGTTGCAGGTGGTTCATACAAGTGATACAAATGTCAAAAAGGCCAAGTTGAGACACTTCAAAGGTATGTTTGAACAACTCAAGATGAATTATGATGAAAATATTAGTGACTACATGCTTCGTATGGATGAGGTTGTTAACTCCATGAAAGACTTAGGTCTTGAGCTTGCTGAAAATGATGTTTGTGATAAGATTTTAAGATCTCTTCCTAATAGATTTAGTGAAAATATTTTTGCTATTGAGGAAGCTAAAGATTTGGATAAGTTGAAAAAGGATGAGCTCCATAGTATACTTGCAGCATTTGAGTTGAGAACTCAAGTGAAGGTTGATGTCAAGAAAGAGGCGACTTTCAAGGCTACCAAGAAATCCAAGGGTAAACAACTTCAAGAGAGTGATGAGTCTTCTAGTGATGAAGAGGCATATTACAACAAGAAAGGCAAGTTCTCTAGAAAGCACAAAAGCATGAAAAATATAAGATGTTTCAATTGTGGAAAGTTTGGTCATTATGCTACTGATTGTACTCGTTCTCAAGAATGAAAGTGATGAAGATAAACAGGATTCTAAGAGCAAGGATTCTGAAAAAGCACAAGCATCACAGGAAGAACAAATATGAGCACAACAATCAAGGAAAGAGGTATTCTCACAAGCACAAGAAGAGTTTCTACCTAGACAAAGCAAGTAAGTGTTCTAGTAGTGATAGTGAAAGTTCTTCAAGTGATAATGAAAATGAGATGTTGTTCATATCAAAAAAGAGGAAGAACCGAAACATAGATTCATTATCATGAAATGTCTTAGATGTGGAAATTTTGGTCACCTTGAGGATGATTGTACAAATAATGATTTGGTTTCTAGTATGTATGAGGATGCTTCAGAAAACTATAAGGAAGATGCATGTATGGTTTTTGAAAAGGGTAGCACCTCTAGTGATAAGAAATCTGAAAAAGGCTTTGATGATTCAGAAAGCAAACAAATAAAGGATCTTGAAAGTGAACTTAGTAGTGCTCTTAGTGCTTTGAAAAAGGAAAGAAAGAAGAATGCTAGACTCAAGGATAAGTTAGATGAATGTTGTATGGAGAGAGATGATCTTATAGAAAATCTTGATTTCTCTATAGCTAAGACGCAAGAACTCAAGGATGAGTTAGAGTCTAAGGTTCTTGAGTATAGTGAGTTAGAACAGAAAATGGCTTCTTTGAAAGAGGAAACTAAAGAGTACAAGGATAAGCTTTACAGGTTTCAAGATAGCTCCAAAAAGGTTAAGTCACTCATCAAAGGTCAAAGAAAGACAACAGATAAAATAGGCCTTGGTTTTGTTAAGCAACGCAAGGAACAAGTTGGGGAGTCTAGTAAGAGACTCCAAAAGGAAGAGAGTTCTGATGAGGAAAGTATTTCAGATCATGAGTCCTTGAATGATAGATGCGCAAAAATAGAAAATAGAATTCAGGATGAGAAGAAGAAGTTTTTAGGACCCAAGAGGTCAAATAAAGGAAAATTTCAAGGCAGATGTTTTGCGTGTCACAGGTTTGGTCACATGGCTTCGCATTGCATGACTCAAGTAAGGAAGGTAAATGATAGTTTCAGAGGTGGTAATTTCTTTCAAGGGTATTGCTACTCTTGTAAAAAGTTTGGGCATAAGGCAATTTTTTGCAAGGCTAATAACAGGAACAGGGTTAGTCAGAACAGGCGGATTCAAAGAACAGGTATGCCTAAAAGAAATAACATTGTTACTTGTTATAAGTGCAACAATGAAGGTCACATAGCTAGATAGTGTAGAGCTAAACTTCCAAGGTACAAGAATAGGAACAGTGGTATGAACAGGTCCAAGGATCAAGGCATGGATAAGAACAGGAATGATAATAGGAACAAGAACAGTGATAGGAACAAGAACAGGAATATGGACAAAGAGTTCAAGAGAAGGCCCGACAAGGAAGTTATAGACGCTGATGATGATCAGTGCCTAATGGGAGTTTTACTCCCACCCCAGAATTAATCACCTCATCAGGAGGTGGGGGAGGGACTAAGCTAAGAGGCTCATTCTTAGTCCCGAGCCCCAAAGGTGACCCTTTGCCATTGATGACAAAGGGGGAGAGATATGAGTAAGGGGGAGAGCTTCAAGTGAAGAGGAAAGCTTCAAGTCGGGGGGAGCAAAACTTCAAAGGAATATTCTCAATTGTGGGCACAGTTTCTCGGTTGTTAGCACAGTTGGTTTCAATTTTGGCTCTTGAGACGTGTTTTCGGTAAAGGTTTGCCATCAATGACAAAGGGGGAGATTGTTGGCAATTTTGGGTACCTTGGGTACATTGCCTTTGCTCAAGTGTATAAGTTGTCATTGATGTCAAGAAGCTTTTGAAGGAATTTGATTTGATGTAAAATAATTTGTTTTGATGAAGGTTACGGCATGACAAGTTCGAAAGAAAGTAAGTTGGAAAAGTGTCACGATATCGCGACATGTCGCATTTTCGCGACTTAAGCAGGAGAGAGAAAGCAAGTTAGAAAAGTGTCGCGATATCACGACATGTCGCAGTTTCGCGACTCAAAGAGGAGAGAGAATGTTCGAAGTCAAAAATGTCACGATTTCGTGACATATTGCAAGGAAGGTTGAACGGACAAAAAAGTGTCACGATTTCGTGACATGTTGCAGGAGAGAGAGTCCGAAAGAAAAAGTGTCACGATTTCATGACATAATGCAGAAGAGAGAGTCCGTAGTGTGAATTGTCGTGATTTCGCGACAAGTTCGAAGAGAGAGAAAGTAACATGAAAAGTGTCACGATTTCGTGACATGCTATAGATGAAAATGTTCCAAGTAAGAACTGTCATGATTTTGCGACATGCAGCAAAGGGAAGAGTCTAAAATGAGAAGCATCATGATTTCGCGATAGGTTGCAAAGAAGATGTACAAAAGATGAAAGCGTCATGATTTTGTGATAGGTTGCAAAGAAAGCGTACGAAAAGTTGATAGCGTCGCGATTTCGTGATAGGTTGAAGAGAAAGCAAACAGATGCAGAAAGTGTCACGATTTCATGACAGATCGAGATGGCAGTGTTCGGTTGGAGAAAGTGTCACGATTTCATGACAAAAACAAAAAGGAAGTCTAAGGAAGCAAAAGTGTCATGATTTCATGACAAAAGCAGAGAGGAAGGCTATGAAGACAGAAGTGTCACGATATCACGATAGAAGTGAAGTCAAAGTCTACAGAGGCAGAAGTGTCACGATTTCGTGACAAAAGAAGAAAGGAGGTCGACGAAGGGAGAAGTGTCGTGATATCGTGACAAAAGCAAAGTTGATGCTGACAAAGACAAAAGTGTCACGATATCACGACAAGAGCTTAGTTGAAGTCGTCAAAGGCTAAAGTGTCGCGATATCACGACAAAAGCCAAAAGAAAGTGTACGGTTGCAAAGGTGTCGTGATATCGCGACATGTTGTAGTTTCACGGCAGAAGCTACAGAAGAGTTATAGAGGCAGTGAAGCCGACAAAGTCAAATTTTAGCCGATGAAGATTAGGGCTTATAGCCGACGAAGATTAGGGTTTGTTTTTGTGTTAACAGTCGACTAAGATTAAAGTTTTCATCATGAAAATTTTGTTATAAAAGGAGGGCTGTTTGGAGAGTTGAGTGTGATTGAATGTGTTGTTGAAGTGCGACGTTCATAGATAGTGCGCAGAGCAAGAAGTTCGATCATCGAGAGCAGAGTGCAAAATTCGATCGTAGTGTGTAGAGTGCATTTCATCAAATTTCTAAGTGTGAAAGATCGCAAAGGAAGTAGAGTGTGCGAAGACGGTGCCATTGTGATTGCGTAGAGGTGCAAAGGTTGAAGTTCGATCAAGTGTGGCTATGATTGTGCAAAGAGAGCAGAGGGCATAGAGAGCACAAAGGGCAAAGATGAATGCGAAGTGCTACTACTTAAGGATAGAGGTGCATTGGTTCTTTGAGAAGAACCTAAGGATAGATTTGGCAAGTCTTTGAGAAGGCTTGTGTGCAGAGGATTGATCTTCTAAGGGATCATTTCCAGAGCAGAGAGGAAGGTATCTCCTGTGAGCAGAGGCTCATAAATTTTGTTTGGGGGAAGGTATCTCCTTTGGGCCGAGGCTCATAAACATTGTAATTGGGAAGGATTCCCAAAGAACTTTGAGATAACTTTTAGAGAAAAGTTTTGTGGACGTAGCCCAGCCATTATGGGTGAACCACGTTAAAATTGATGTCACTTTGTGGATGATTTTGTGCATTGCTTTGATATTGCTTTGGGTATATTGCTTTACTATTTTGAAATATAAAGGAAAAAGTAAAAAGAGGTCTTATACTGTTCACCCCCCCTCTCAGTATAAGCTTGTGTTCTTCAAATTAAACCTTATAGAATTATTATAATAATTAAATCTAAATTAGATTTAAATATTATAATTTATATTTTAACCTTTGGGCTCTTTTAATATTTAATTATTATAATTATTTAAATCTTCTTTTCTCCTTTGGATATTTTCCTTGGATAAGGTCTTTGCCACCATAAAACCTCTTCTTTTTTCTTTTGTAAACACCACCATGGTAAAACCATTTAACCTTTATTTTCCTTGATGTAAATGACAACTAATATCATCAACTTATGACATTAATCCTTTTGACATCAATGACAATCATGTACTCAAAATTTCAAACAAGTTACTTTACTGATCTACCAAAACAAAGGCTTTACATACCTAGTCTCTGTAATTTGGGATGTTCATCAACTCCCCAAAAGTTATGTTTATTTTTTTCTTAGGTAATTCTTGACTAGTATCAAACTCAACCTTCTTAACCTCTATATTTCTACCACAATATAACTATTTTTGAGGATCACTATCCAGTTCAACCTTAGTAGATATTTGTTGTTTATTACTATTTTGTTTCTTGAAAGCTCCACCTTTATTTTGATTCTTCTGATCTCTTTAATTTATGTCAGTCCTATCCGATACTATCCTATTTCTCAAGTTAAAAATATAAATTCTTTCTAAGACTTCAATATATTTTGTTGTGGGTGTTATATTACCCTATTTTATTCTTTTAAATATATTGTCTTGGGGTCTATTCAATATTTCTACATTTTCTAGAAAAAAGGCCTTAGGCCCTCCATTTGAAGTGGGTAATTCACTCATGTATTTTTTAAATTGAACCTATCTAGATTCATCCTATTGGATACAACACACATTCACCCTTATTTCATAATCATATTCCTCTTCTAAATTAACACTAGAATGCATACCCAAATATACACCACAATCAACAAGATTGTGAGCAGCATCACACACAAGGCAAAATAAAGGGAAGTTAGAAACGATATTGGCTGATGAAATAGGATTAGAGACTAAATATTGGTCCTTCTATCCTTATATTCTTATCTAACTTTTTTTATTATTCCTATTTCTATTTCCCCCATTTGCATTGTTTCTATTGCAATTCCTATTAAAGCTCCTTTTGAAGGGAGGTCTACTATAATTTTGTGGTTGTGATGATTGTGCACTCTCATTTTTATCTCTTTGAATTCTAGATAATGTTTTGCTCATTATGTTGAATATTTAAGTGATCTAACTAGACAACCTTTCTATAGGTGTAGACACCTAAAACATGTCATATTGAGGAGACTACCTATATGGACACCTTTTTAGGCCATATGACCCACCTTGGGCACCCCCAAGGCCTAACAGTGGTTTTTACCACTCAAATAGGTAGGAATTTCCCTTTTTATCTTGGGTCATTCTACCAAGAGATAGTCTCTAGAGGTCATCCTATCCCAAGATGATCGATAGTTGCAGTCATCCCACCCCGATATGGTTGCGCTTGTAACAATTTTTAACTCTTGAGCCAAGGAAAAGTGGTTACACAAGATAGCTAAGTACACACAGTTAGTTGTGGGAAGGTTCTAGAATGGGTAGTTGCCTTTCTTAAATCTAACTGCTTCTTGATTCTTGGATTCCCTTACAAGCTTGAACTCCTATTTATGAAGTCTATAAAAATGCACCTAGCCTTCATGAATGATATAGTAATTTTGAGATAACGAAGTGCTATCAAATTAGAGATAAAAAGAGTCCTTATTCGAAAAGTAATGAAGTGCTATCAAAATTCAACCATGGAGATTTCAATCATGCCAATGGATCATTTCAAAGTTTGAAGATAAAATTTGTTCTTCTTGTGCCACTCAACATATTTGATTTGGTGTCAATTTTTGCCATTAAGTCATTCTTCATGAGTGCACCCTTGAAAATAAATCTCGTAGATCAAACCCGATATCACCTCACATTGATTATGAGAAATTTACTCTCATTTTAGTGGTTGTCTCACCCAAATATGGCCTGCAGGCATGACTGTCTCACCCTGAGATGACCAACAGACTAGATTGTCCCGCATAAAGATAACTTCATGATAGAGATATGTATTCCATATTTTCTTCCTTTTATCATTTTTAGCAGCTATTTATTCATTTCCTAGCATACTTAGATTTTAATTTTTATAGATTTATCATTCGTATTTCAGCTTCTTTATCATTTTATCTTTTTCTGTTTGACTAGATCCTATTATGTCAACAATATTCACCCATACTTCTTCACAAAATGTATCAAGGGCAACAATTCTATCTAGAAACCTTAATTTTTTGTTCCTATTCTCTTTTAGGGTCATCCTCTTAGTCTAGAAAACTTTGATTATGTAAAAAGTGGTTTTTTGTAGAGAAATGAGTTGTTTGATCAACTTATCTTCATCTATTTCATCACATTGAAGGTCTTGAATATCCTTAATGAATAGCCTACTGAATCATTTTGTATTAAGTAATTTGGGAAGGCTAATATGTGCCAGTCCTATTTTGGTGATCATATCTTGTTCTATGGTGTCAAGTTCTTTGGTTGCAATTTTCTACCGAGGCCTGTCATTCACATAACTGGTGATTTTTTCATATTTAATCTGATAATTATGAATTTGATCATCCATGGTGATTACTTGTTTAGTTTTGATTTGATCATACTCAACTTTGCACTTTTTATAGATAGGGAATATAGTTGTCACTCTGTTATCTATTTTCTCCAATAGAGGTTTTATTCTCTTATTGGTTTCCATAGCTTATCCAAAATCCTTGCAACAACTATCAATCATACCAGCTTCTCCTTTTATTATGGAAATAATCTTCTCTTTATATTTATTCATGAGTAATGGGCCATCAAGATTTTTATTGCTGAAAATGTCTATCCCTGAAGCCTGTATATTCCTAACTACACTTTTGCTTTCTCAGCTTATAGTTTGACATTTTTAGCTTGAAATTCATCTATCCTCACTCTTAATTTCATCATCTCATTTTCTATAGCCAATGAAGCCTATGCAATTACCTGTACTCCATATCTCAATAGGGATGATATTGCTCCTATCACTACTGCATCCCCTATTGTAGGGTCAATTTCAAGTGAATCTACACATTTAGTAGGGAGTGTGATCATTGCTTTAGAAGAGGTAATAGAGCTTTCTAATGTATTAGATATTTCTCCTCTATATTCCAATGAAATTATAGTTACTCTTACTTCTTTAATTGCTTGGATATGTTCTTATTCTTCTGTAGTATACTTTGTAGTCTCCTATATCTTGGTAAAAATAATACTGAAAGGCTCACCAGGGCTTATTTCGATTCTAGCCCTTTTATATGTAGGTGAACTTGAAGGTCTCTAGGCTTCATTTTGATAATATTTGAAAATATTAGTAAATCCGATAGTTTTTTTCATTCTTTTCCAGGCTATTATAGAAATTCATATTTCTTTGTTATTCACTCTCAAAACTATAGGTACTACCTGAGGTTATCCTATGATTATTTGTTGTCGATGTTATGGGGTCATTAATGCCTTTTCTAGATCTTAAGTGGTAGGATAAATTGGAGCAGATAATGTAAGAATTGTCTTCTTACCTTTTCCAATATCTAGAGTGTGTTAGATTCTTTAGTGAGTAGGGTTACTCTCTGTTGTCAAATCATCCCCTTCTAACAATATATTTATTTTCTCAAGTTCTTGAGCAACAATCTCCATGATAGGATATTTAAACTATTTTGGAGGTATGATTGGTACTAAAGGAGTTATCTTCTCTATTGTGGCATATCTTAGCTTTCTCAAGTATGTAGCATAATTCCTCACCATTTCTACTTGAGCATGTGGTCTCTATAGATTCTCAGTATTCCAGATATCTTCTATAGTTGATCCCTATTTTAAGGCCCACTTAATACTATATTTGAATGAATCTTCCCTATGCTTTGGTGGGTCTTTCTTTACTATAATGTTTTTATAGTGTCCTTCAAGGTCATATGATCTCCACAATGTTTTTGCAAAATAGAAAGAATTCATTCTTAGTAGGGCCCCTAGCAAGCTAGGGTATCCTCTAAAAATATAATGGCCCATTTTGATTGGTTTTGTAATCTAGGGAATTCTAGTTTTCTTCCTTATGGATCTTAGTTTTCCCTCTTCTACAATCTGTCTAATGATTTCTATAGCAACCACTGATTCAGGATAGAATAAGGGCAAAGATTTAGCTGGTAGCTTAGCTCTAAAAATTTTGATGTATCTAAGGTCTTCTATAAGAAAGTAGTCCCCTACATTATTCTCATACAAAAATTTTACAACCCCCAGGATTATCCTAATTGTCTCTTTATTATTAAGGATATGATATATGGCTAGGAGAATTATTCTACAAAAATAAGAATAGCTAGATGATCCTTATTGGATGTAGGGTAACCTATGTTGTACTATCACCCCTAACACACCTCCTAATTCTGTAATTTATTTTTTATTGAGATGTTTTTTAATTAAGTGGATGAGCAACATATAGTGAGAGAATCAAGCTATAATTTCCTAATATTTAGTGATAGCCTTTTGTAGCTGTTTGAATTCCTTATCCATTGTATCACTAGTCAAATTCTCCCACTTATGAATAACATAAGCTTATATTGAGATGGAGGTTAAAAGTATAAGACCACTTTTTACTTTTATTTCCAAATCAATATTATGCAATGTGTAGATAGCAATATCAATAGTAGTAATCAAAGCAATGCATAAATCATCACACACAATAGAGATACCATAATTTATGTGGTTTACCTAATGTGGGCTACTCCACGGAGAAAATATTTCACTAAAATTTTCTCAATCAATCTCTTGGTAATCCTTCCCAATTACAATGTTTATGGACATCTGTCCAAATGAGACACCAATCCCCTAAATCAAGTTTATGGATCTCTATCCACAAGAGAAATTTTTCTCTGCTCTAGCTGGTGATATTCTAGAAGACTACTACCTCTAGTGCACTGGCATGAGGATATCTCTCCACTGAAAACTCTTGTCCCCACTTAGAAGACCTGTCCTCACTGCCTTGGCTGATGGATCTCTATCCACTAGAGATTAATTTCCTCTCTACTCTATCACCTCCAAATATTAGTTTCAAATATACACTAAAAAATGTCTAGTTAGTCTAGCATAAATCTACTCAACAAGTCCACTCAAAACTTGCTTAAATCTGCTCAAACAGTCTACACAAAAATTGCTCAAATATTCTCAATAAGTCCACTTAGAAGTTGCTCCAATTTTCTCAACAATATCACACATAACTTGCTCAAATCTACTCAATAGGTCCACTCAAAACTTGCTCAAATATGCTCAATAGGTCCACTCAGAACCTGCTCAAATCAGCTCAACAAGTCCACTCAAAACCTGCTCAAATTTGCTCAACAGGTCCACTCAAAACCTATCCAAAACTACTCAACAGGTCCACTTAGAACCTACTCAAATATGCTCAACAAGTCCACACAGAAATTTCTTAAATCTGCTCAACAAGTCCATAGAAAACTTGATTAAATATGCTGAATAAGTCCACATAGAACTTGCTCAAATATGCTCAACAAGTCCACACAAAACTTGCTTAAATTTGCTCAACAAGTCCACACAAAACTTGTCCAATATGCTCAATAATTCCACACAAAACTTATCCAATATTCTCAATAAGTCCATAGAGAACTTATTCAAATATGTTCAACAAGTTCACACAAAACTTGCTTGAATCTGCATAACAAGTCCACACAAAACTTGCTTGAATATGCTCAACAAGTCCACATAGAACTTTCTTGAATCTGCTTAATAGGTCCACTCAGAACCTGCTCAAATATTCTCAATAGGTCCACTCAAAACCTACTCAAATTTTCTCAATAAGCTCACTCAGAACTTGCTCAAATATGTTCAAAAAGTCCACATAGAACTTGCTTGAATTTTCTCAACAAGTCCACATAGAACTTGCTTGAATCTTCTCAACAGGTCCACTCAGAACCTACTCAAATCTGCTCAATAGGTCCACTTAGAACCTGCTAAAACTCAACAAGCTCACTTAGAACTTATCCAATCTCATAGAAGCATAAAGACAATTGTTAGAGACTCAATATTCTCTACTCTTAATGCTCAATATTTTTCTCAAATCAAATCATAATATATAATAATTTGTTTTATGGAACTTGAACAATCACTTCACACTTTCACTTGACTAGGATTAATCAACTCTACTCAACCAATTACTGAAGAAACAACCCTTGCTCACAAACCCTAGTCCAAGCATGTAAACATTAAATCAAAATGTTTCAACAATTCTCAACAACAAATCTCACATATCAATGATGCTCATGTTCTTTTCAAATCCTAGTTCAAGTTCTTTGCACTACAACTCACTTCAACAACAATTCTTATAAATCACTCTTCATATAACAATGATGCTTATGTTCTTTTCAAATCCTAGTTCAAGTTCTTTGCACTACAACTCACTTCAACAACAAGGATTATAAATCAATCTTCATATAACAATGATACTCATGTTATTTTCAAACCCTAACTCAAGTTCTTCACATAACCAATGGCTTCAACAACAATGCTTATAAAACAAGGTTTTAACACCAAATATTTATTCTAGAAAACCTTGAAGAATTAACTCAAACACTCTTGAAAAGGAAACCCTAATCAAGTCCTTTTCACTCCAAACTTTATTTTCAGAAAACCAACCAATCAACTCAAACAAGAGAGAATTTTGCCCATACCTTTTTGCTTGGTGGTAAATAATAGATCTCAAACCTTGTTTCAATCACACTCAATTTTCCTTGACAACTTCAATGGTTAGGTAGCAAAATATTCACTCAAAAAACCCTTTTAAATGCTTTCTCAAAAAAAAAAATTTATACAAAGATACCAAGTCATATATACACCTTATAAACTCCACAATCTCAAAAATAAACACCCACAAATAAGTCTTTAGAAAACACCTTAAATATCCTCAATGCAAACTCATTTTTACCTTATAATTCCAATTAAAAATAATACCTTCCCTTTTTATAAATCATAATTCAACACATAGCAATTTACTATCACTCCTTATTTCTCCTAACCACTAATATCATTGCCTAATTAAAAAACCTTTTAACACTCCTTATAACTCCTAATAAATATTTTAATTTAAACTTTAGGAAATTAAAAATATTAACAAAAATTACATTTGCCTCTCCACGAGTTTTGAACCCTTAACCTCTGCCTCCGTGAACACCCTAGCCACAGGATCCTCAACCACGTCGGTTCAATACATGTTAAGAGCCAAAAGGCTCTACGTGCACTTTATTCCTTCCGTGGTGCCTTAATCGAAAATGCAAAACACAAAACCTTTCCCCTGTGCGCACGTACTCAATGGGATTCGAACGTAGGTTCTTCTCCCCACAAAAACCATGCACTTCCAATGGACCACTATGTCCACCTTTGTCTTGGGCACCAACCTTACTATATCCTTTGTACATAAGACGAAACATTGTTCTTCTTCTTCCTCACCCTAGCCTTTGAATTTGCACATGCAATTTTCTTTTGTCGCATTAATTAAAATTGATGAGGAATGAATTTTGTAAATTCCTTTGGCCATCCTTTTATACATGATGCCTCCATAGTATTCGAACATCATTGCTCCTCATTCCTTGATGACGTCGGCATTTGAATTAATTTATAAATGATTTAAATTTATTTAAATTTAAATATTATAAATTAATTCAATGAAACCTTTGGTTTCATTAAAGCCTTTTTTATTGCACACCTTGATACTAATGATATTTATTTATAAAATTTAAATTCCTTTTGAATTTAATTATTTTATAAATTAAATATTAGACCTCCCTTTAACTTTGCAATAGGCCTCCTTGGGTATTTATGAAAACCCTTTTTAACTTATGCTCTCATATAATATTAAAATATTATGGAGCCTTTTTTATTTTAACTTTTGCATTGTTGAAGCTTCTTCCTAGATTTTTAGTGACAAATTTGACAACTTTATATTTTGTTGAATTCCTTGACATTAATGATGACTTCATCTGGTGACATCAATGACAACTTTGACTTAGGGACTCAAAATGTCCAACAATATCTCCCTTTGTCATTGATGGCAACACAAATTATTTTTATTGAAAACTTGACCTTTCTTTTATTATGCTCCCCCTGGGACACTGCTCCCCCTGGCTCAATGCTATCTCAAATATCAAGTCTCTCCACCTTATTCAAATCTCTCCCCCTTTGAAATCAATGGAAAAGGGTAACATTTGGGGCTCAGGGCTAAGAATGAGCCTATTAGATTAGCCCCTCCCCACCTTCTATTGAGGTGGTTAATTCTAGGATGGGAGTATTTCTACTCCTAGAAAGAACTATTATTTACCTTTATCCTCTTCTCTTATTTTATGAGTTTTTTGATTCCTCTAAGTATTTTTATCCATGTCCATGTTCCTATCCATGTCAACATTCCTGTTCCTATTCCTATTCCTACTCCTGTTCACATTCATGTTCTTGTTCTTGTTCCTGTTCCTATTCATATCCATGTTCTTGTTCTAGCTCATACCTATTTCTGGAATGTTTGCTCTACATCATTTTGTTGTGTGACCATAATTATTGCACTTATAACACTTGATGTTATTATTCCTTAGAGGTGCAAATATATTAGGATTTCTCCTATTGAAGCCATATCCTCTTTTGTAATGAACCCTACAATTCATTGCCTTGTGACCAAATTGATTATATGAGTAGTGTATCGCTCCAAATTTTTCACACCCTTACCTTCAGGCTATAGGATCCGTGCCCGAAAGGGGGATGTGAAAAGGATGGCACGGTACCTCGGACTGAGAGGCCTTGCGAAGGTCCCGCCTCTCAGGGGAGGTGTATTATGGTGATTTTTTGATGGATGGTGGGTTCACCAGGAAACGTTTGAATGGCAGTTTCCACGCCTAGGTTGGGAATGTGTTTGATGTGTTCAGTTTTATCTTTAATCATCCAAGTCCTAGGTTTGGCCAAATGAATCTAAATTACTCTATATGAAGATGCAGATTTAAATGAATACAAAGAACAAATTAGGACAAAAAATAGAGAAAGTAAGCAAGATTAAAAAGTCATACCTGATCCGGATGTCTGATGAAGATTCTAATTCTTGAAGCAGTCAGGATCGCCTCTGATTTGACAGGATCGTCTGCTATCAGACAAGATCGTCTGAGATTTGATGAATTCATCAGACGAATTCATCAGAGACCTACAATCAGAGAAGTAGATACAAAATACAGAAAATGCAACTATTCTAACAGAGGGAAATGATGTAGAATAATAGGAATAACATTAAAATGATGATAATAAACAAAAACATGAATGCATTACAATGATTTAATGACAATTGGTGACTTAATTATGCATTTAAAGCTACATGGGTGAACTCCAAAATGCAGAATAATAAAGAATAATTATAGAATTAACTAAATGCAGAATAATACAACATGAAAAAGGATGAAGAAATGCAAACTCTGGGCACCGATTGCCCCCAATGATGAATCACGATCGAAATCATCTCCGAATTGGTTCGAGATCGCTCCGAGATCTGAACGAGATCGTCTACGACGATGTAAGCTTGCTCCGATTGAAAAATAATAAGGTACCTGCAACAAAATTTGGATAGAACAAGTGCAAATAGTAATTTAGGATGTCTTAATGCATGTACTGTCGAGTTATAGGGAATTTCAGCCATGGGGATGCTAAGGGGAGGGCCTAGGATTAAATAGGCTTAGGAGGGAGGTTAGGAGGTTGGAGATCATCCCTATTTGGGAGATCTCCAATGGGGAGGGTCTCTAACGACGCAGACACGCTTCTGCCCGAATTAGAGACGCCGTTGGAACAAAGACTAATTATGAAAAATCAGTTTTGGGACAAGATCGTCTGGACGTCCTAGCCCAGACGAAATCGTCCGATCTGAGGCGATATCGTCTGATCGGCGACGATATCGTCAAACGGTCAAAACAAACTCTAAAAATGGCATGAGAAATGAGGAAACGGATTAAGCGATGGTTTGGGAGCGGTTTTGGAGGTTAAAATTTGAATTTGAATTATTTACTAGAGTAATTGTAATTATTAAGGTTTTACTGCGCCAATTTTAGGGTGCTACATTTTGCCCCCTCTTTAGCAAATTTTTCAAAGAAAATGCGTTAAATATGAGTTCTTCTCGATCTACGAGAAAGCAAAAATTATTCCCATTTTTAGGCGACGATTCTTGGTCGAATCGTACGACAACTTACTATGGTGCCCCCTCCGTGTTTTTACCCAAATCGAACGTTTGAGGTAAAAACGTGAAAAAGCAAAATTTTAAAATGTTTTTAATTGTGTTTTGAATAAAATTAAGAAAAATAGGGTAAAACCCTAATTCATTGTTACTGTTCATTTTTAGTTTTTAGAGCTCTGCAAGCAAAAATGGTCGAGACAATGCACAGATCGACAGAGGTCCGACACGGGCTACGGGTAAGAGTCTAAACTTAGCTTAGAATGGTTTAAGTTGAATTTACATGCTTTTTAGATTGATTTTAAATAAATTTTGAGCATCACGGCCATTTTTGGGCCATCGACGTCGTCGGGACGAAATCGTCCCGATTTCGACGAAATCGTCTCAAGTTCGCCGATTTCGTCTAAGGGCGAAATCGACGAAAGGGGGACGATTTCATCAAATAAGGGACGATTTCGGCTTGCAAAATCGGAGACGATTTTGCTCAAATTTGGGACGATATCATCCAATAGTGGACGATATCATCATTTGTATAAAATTGAACTGATTTTACTTGCATTATTAATCACTTGAGTTTTTATTAATGATTTTTTGTTGTGTTGTTGTTTATGTTGCAGAGAGGTTTACTAAAGAGCAGAGAATGGAAATACGATGGGTTGAGAGATGACTTGGCCGCTCTATCACAGGTAGAGCGGGATCAGCTGGCTCAGGCCGGCTTACAACATGTGGCAGAGATGCCACAAGTTTCTACGGACATGGGGCTACTGATGCCACTTGGCAGAGAGGTGGTATCCGGGTTCTTCCTATTTTTGGTTACCCATAGGGGAGATGACTCCCACATTGGAGGATGTATGGAGGATTTTGAGGATCCCCATACAAGGACGGTTGATCACTCCTACGGCCAATCAGGGCCACGCTATGATGCGGTTGTGTGGCGATCCGAGCTTCACCCTGGAGAAGGGCAGAGTGAACATCGAGGCACTACGTCAGATGCCTGGGGCATCCAGACTCACACAGGTTTTGGCCAGAGTGGTAGGTGGACTTCTGCTATGCCACCAGAGCGGGTGCAGGGTACCATGGGTGCTAGCAGATGTGATCTACGACATGCGTGACCATGGTTACAGGTTCTCTTGGGGCAGCTTTGTTCTATGCCGATTGTACAGGATCCTGCATGGGGTCGTGTACAAGGGCGACCGATGTCTGGTTATGACATCGCTACTACAGGTTTGGTGCTGGGAGCACATTGCAGTGCGAAGGCCGATAGGGCTTCCTTTGATAGGGGTGTATGAGGAGAGGCCCCGAGCTTTCTATTGGTGGCTCCAGAGAGGGTCACAACGGCGGATTGATCTGCCGATGTCCCGGAGACTACTGGATGACCTTGTCCTGGACCAGATCACCTGGAGGCCTTGGAGGGATCATCCAGGGTGGGCCGAGGATGGACAGGAGCTGGCTCGCATCAGGCGAACCTGTTGGCTGAGGATGGAGAGGGGAGAGGTGGAGCTCCACCGCTACGACCGAGTTTTGTGATAGTTCGGTCTACAATAGGGGATCCCATCTCTCAGGGATTATGAGTTTTCTCGGACTGTCCGGGATAACACTACAGTTAGCGGGGCTCCAGATATGCAGCGATTCTGGAGTCAGGACGCGGATGATGCCCCCATTCAGCCAGTGGATGGGGATGACGTTGGGGTAGCCGATGGCTATGATGCCTGGTACGCAGGCATCCGCCCTCCTCGGATGACGAGGGCTCAGGGTCCGATTCACGTAGTTGTGCATCGAATGGGGAGGCGGCGCCAAGCGGCCATTGAGGCAGCCCAGGGTCACGACGGAGAGAGCAGAGGAGACCACAAGCTAGCAGAGGCCATGACAGTGGGAGAGGAGGGAGGAGAGACCCCCTTCTCCATAGAGAGAGAGGCCACCATCGCCCGATAAGGGCAAGGGTGTTGACACTAGGGAGAGCAACGAGACAACGACTCTTCGAGCTGAGGTTGCCCACCTACGGGCTCAGGTGCAGACATTGCAGGATGAGGCTACACGGCTTAGAGCTCGGGGTGGAGGAGCGAGCACTCGAGATTTAGCATGCGCTATTGCCCAGGTTACATTCTATCAGGCTCTATACTACCAGGCGGTGCCAGCAGAGCAGAGGGTGCCATTACCAGCTCATATTGCAGAGCCTGTCATGATGGGGTCATCTAGGACATCATCACGATCGACATCCAGGACTCATGGCACCACATGGACTGCGATGGGGCCACCTCCTCCACCTCAGGGGGGAGGAGATGAGGCTGAGAGCTCGAGGGGTTCTCGAGACACTACATAGAGGATATATGATTGAGAGGATTGAGTATGCCAAGATGTAGATTGTGGCATACCAATCTATTTTTGATATGATGTACATATATTTGATATATATATAGATGAGATATTTTTTGATCATATGACTTGTCTTATGTATTTTTATGATGCTTTTAATGTTTTGATTGATTGATTTGATGATTCATGTAATTACGTCGTTGGAAATATTATGGTTGAAATGTCATGCTTGAAAAATTTAAATGAAATAATCTGATAGAACAAATTGGTTGTTTGTGATGTGATGATTTGATAAAAATAAAAAGGGACTTTTAACAATAATTTCAAAGGACATTGTCACTATTATAGACCATTTCATGGAGTCGCCGCTCACTCGGTCGTCAAGCTAATCCCAGTATAGAAATATTGTTAAAAGTAAAAGAGTGCTTAAGAGACTGTCTTAAGACTTTGGTGCAATGGTGCAAATGATGATGATGATGGTTTGTTTTCAGATTTTCATAAAAATAGTATGCATGAAATAATGTTAAAATGATTTTTGCTAGGCATAAATTCCTAAGTGTGATAAATTTTTTGGATAATTCCCTAGGAATTATACCATCATTGCAAAATTGAAGGTTGACATAATGACATGAAATAGTGATAATGTGCATGCTTTTTGAAAGCATAATTGTATAACATAATGATTTAAGTCATATGGTTTTCATGATTTTTAAATAAATGGGGAATAAAAATTGGTACAATGGTTTGCGCTAGGCATAGAATATGTAGGTATAGACTTATACCATCATCACGAAATCCAAAAAGAGATAGTTTTATTGCATGGTTGATTTTTAATAAATAGAAAATATGAAGATGAAGACTTGCGCTAGGCATAAAATTCCAATTTTGGTTTTGGAACTATACCATCATCGCGAAAGTCGACAATATATATATATATGTTTTTTTTTTTTTGTGTTTTGATTGTATGGTTTTGAAAGAAATTTTGATTTTTTTATTATGCATGTAGTTGTCTTTATACTAAACAACTGTACTTTAAAGAAGAAAATGAATTTATTCCAAACAATTTGCAAAAAATATTTCAAAGTATCTTAAAGACAAAAGTTAGATTTATAAGGAATCCCATGTGCATATGTGAATTCATTTCCAATCTTGATTTATCATAATGATACACAAAATCTCTCAAATACAAAATGTGTGTGCAATTGCTATGTTCATTTACCAGTTTTGAGCAAGATAATATGATACAAGTGATTTGAATGAACCAAATAAGTGTTCATTAACCATGATGTAGATGCATATAACCATACTAGACTACTATGTAAGTCGGATTATCAAGAGCTAGCTAATCCATAAGCAGACATAGGTCTGTACAAAAGAAGGTCGCTAATGTGACAGACATATCGCCACGCTAGGAGTTACCCAAGGCCAAGCAGGTTGGGCACAAACCACCTGTTATGGGGCTTACCTCACAGCTTTCGAATAATTGAGAATTCCAGGGATTCAAGCTCATCAACCCTTCTTTTCTTTTCAAAGGGTAGGGAAAGGGATTTTATTGCTTTTGCTTTTGCTTTCTTTGCTTTTTTTTGTATTTTTGCTTGATAATGCTGTAATGATATAAAATAACATTTTTCTTTTTCTCTTTTTCTTGAACTTTGCTTTTTCTTTTTGTTCTATGCTAGGGATACTTGCTCGGATTAGTCGTAGAGCAAGGGATTTTTATTCTGGGTAGGGGTGAGCTTGTCCTTTTGCCAATTCTCAAAGATTCTAGACCATGTGCATGATAGGATAGCAGGGGAAACTTTTCGCTCAAGAAACCACTTCTACTATGTAGCATAGCATGGAAATTACAAATATAATCATTTTATTGTGAAAGGATGTGCTTGGTTTAAGTAAATAACAAGATCAATTCTCTGTGCTCAAACTTTATTTAATTGAATTTTGTGGACTTTGATATAAGAGAGATTAGTAATCATGCCAGATAAAAATCAAGATATTTATTTTTGTGAGTGTGAAAGTGAGGGATTCCAAATAAATGCTAATTTATCCAAAATAATTTGAAACATATAACTGCAACATTTGTAAGAAGATATATATAAATACTTTTTGAGAAGTTTTGAGAATGTTGACTCTCTCTTTCTTCTTTATGTTGTTTTGGTTTCGAAAGAGTCAAGAATATTGCTGTTTTTTTATTTTTATTATTATTTTTTTGTTTTTGAAAGAATTAACAAGTGCCATAAATAAATACAACAAGTAGTTTTGAATATTTTGATGATTATGAATGTTTTTGGTGTTTTTGAATTTATAAATTGAAAGAAATACAAGATAGTGATTTTGAAATATTTTAAACAAATATATACAAGGATGAAATGACCAAATTTATACATAGTAACGTTTAAGATGCAAAATGTTCATGGGTTCTTTAAGTTCTTTACCATCTAAGGTAGATAATTTGTATGCTCCTGATTCAAATTTAGCAATGATAATGTATGGTCCAAGCCAGTTGGGCTCAAATTTACCTTTAAGGTCCTTAGTTGCATTAGTATTTTTTTTATTTTCTTTTAAAACAAGGTCGCCGATCTCAAAGGATCGATGACGAACTTTTTAGCATATGATCTTTTAAGCTTGTTTTGGTAGGCACGGAGATGCTCCAAAGCATTGATGCATTTTTCATCTAGGAGTTCCAGCTGACTGAGTCTGCTAACTCGATATTCATCTCCTACTTCGGTATCTTGAAGTAGTAGAGCCAAAGAAGGAACTTCTAATTCAAAGGGAAAAACGGCTTCAAGCACCATAAACCAAAACAAAAGGTGAAGTTCCAGTGGGGGTTCGAACACTAGTTCGATAGGCCCACAAGGCTGGATATAACTGAATGTGCCAGTCACGACCAGTTTTATTGACCAATATTTTGAGAATTTTGATTAAGGTTTTGTTAGATGCTTCTGCTTGACCATTACCCTGAGGATAATAGGGAGTGGACCAACGATGTTGAATCTTATATTTTTGGCATAATTTTTTAACATCTTTATTTTTGAAACAAGTTCCATTATCAGAGATGAGATTTGCAGGAATTTCGAACCTACAAATGATTTGATTAAAAATAAATTTAGAGACTTGTGTGCCAGTGCAGGAAGCTAAAGGCATAGCTTCAACCCACTTCGTGAAATACTCAATGGCGGTTATGATGAATTTGTGTCCATCAGATGACACAGGATTGATTTTGCCAATAATATCTAAACCCCATTTTGAAAAGGGCCAAGGAGATGAAATAGCCTGTAGTTCTTGTGCAGGCGCATGGACAAGGTCAGCATGTTTCTGGCACTTGTCGCAATGGCGCACATAATCATGTGCATCATTCTCCATGGTAGGCCAAAAGTATCCTATCCTAAGGAGCTTTTTAGCAATGACACTACCACTGAAGTGTCCTCCACAAGATCCATCGTGGGCTTCACTCAAGGCTGATTTGGATTCTTCTAAATTCAAACATCTTAATAGGATACCTTCAAAAGATCTCCTATATAAAGTATTGCCAATTATTACAAATCGACTTGCTCGTCTACGTAATAACCGACGCTGGTTTCTATTAGAATTGGCAGGGAAAGTCCCATTTTGGAGAAAATCAAATATATCCGTATACCAAGGTTCAGGAGTAGTTTCATTGATTAGAAACACATCCAAAGGTTCTAAGCATGACTTATTTGAAGCGGGTTCCTGGAGTCGACGAATAATGATAGTGGCATATTCGTCATCTAACTCCAAGGGCAGGAGAGATGCAACTGCGGCCATAGCATCACCGCACGGTTGCAAGTTCGAGGAATAGCTTCCAAGGTAACTTGATCAAATAGAGACATTAATTGTAAAACATAGGCTTTATATGGGCACAGTTTATCATCTTCGGTCTGATAAACTTCATTAATTTGGTTTATAACAAGTTGAGAATCACCAAAAACTAACAGATGTTTAATTTTTAGCGCCAAGGCAGCTCGTAATCCAAGGATTAGAGCTTCATATTCAGCAGTATTGTTGGTGCAAGCAAATGTTAATTTGAAGGATAGAGGAATAAGATGTTTTTACGAGGATATTAAAATAATACCCGCACCAGCCCCACTCATGCATCGGGCTCCATCAAAGTATAAGGACCATTGTTCAATATGGTCTGCCTCTAATTGAAGGCATTCATCAGGAAACTCAATGATGAGGGGATGGGTAGACTCTAAGGGTGCAACAACTAATTGATCTGCTATGATTTGACCCTTAACAGACTTTTGTCCTATGAACGTGAGGTCAAACTCGCTTAGAGCAAGAACCCACTTGGCCGTGCGACCCGATAAATAAGGTCGACTCATGAGATACCTCAAGGGATCATATTTAGCAATGACATAAGTTTTCTGACTAAGCATATAATGGCATAATTTTTGCGTAGCAAACATGACTCGCTAGACATAGTTTTTCTAATGTTGTGTAGCGGGTTTCATAACTCGATGAAGGTTCGGCTAATATAATAATTAGCACGTTCTCTCTTCTCATCATCAAGCTGAGCTAACATAGCTCCTAAGGCAGAATCTGAAGCTGAAATATACAGGAGAAATGGGCGATCATGTCTAGGCGGTGAAAGCACAGGTGGGTTAAGGAGGTATTGTTTGAGAAGTTCAAAAGCTTCTTTACATTCGTCATCCCAATTAAAAGGGACATCCTTCTTAAGAAGTTTAAGAAAGGGACCGGTTTTGTCCGCCAGCCTTATCGATGAAGCGACGGATGGCTTGAAGCATACCTTGTAAACTTCGTAACTCGGATATATTAGTAGGTGCGGGCATATCGTTGATAGCCGCAATCTTGAGAGGGTCGATTTTGATACCACGTAAAGAAACTAAAACCCCTAATAGTTTACCGGACTTAACTCCGAATATGCATTTGGCTGGATTTAATCGAATAAGATATTCTCGTAATCGATTAAAAACTTTTCTCAAATCATCTAAATGATTATCTTCATTAATAGAGCGAGCTATAATATCATCTACATAATCATGTAGGATATCATGCATCATATCATGAAAAATATAAGTCATAGCTCGTTGATAGGTTGCACCTGCGTTCTTTAAGCCAAATGGCATCACTTTCCAACAAAAGGTACCCTAGGGGGTAATAAAGGTTATTTTAGCCTGATCTTCAGGAGCTATCCTGATCTGATTATAACCAGAGAATCCATCCATTAAGGACATCATCCCACTCCCGACAGTAAATTCAATGATTTGATCCATGTTTGGAAGAGGAAAATCATCTTTAGGGCATGCAACGTTAATATCTCTAAAATCTGTGCAAACCCTAACTTTGGTGGCTTCTTTCTTGGTGACTGGAACTACATTTGAGATCCATTCAGCATAATCAATAGCTTGTATAAAAACAACATTCAGGAGTTTTTCTAACTCCCCTTTGACTAGCAAAGCCACTTTGGGATGCATTTTTCTAAGTTTTTGTTTAACAAGTTTAGCATCCGGATGGACCACTAGGTGATGCATGACTACAGAAGGGTCTAGACCTGACATATCTTCATATGTCCAAGCAAAGACATCTTCATATTCTTTAAGGAATGCAATGTATTGCTCTTGTTTTTCTTGACTTAATTCTGATCCAATATTGATTATGTGAGGACTATCCTCGGCTCCAATATTAATTTTAATGACGTTTTCTACCTCCATGTGTAGATCTCTTTCAAAATTAGGTGGGGCGGGTGAAACGCCCAATTCTTGTAATTCTTGTAAGGTTAAGTTGGATAATTCATCTTGAGGATTAGTGGTCTCAAGTTGGGCTATAGTTGGTATAGAACCATCAAAATAAAATCCATTGTGTAACATCTCTTCAACGGAGACATCGTGGAAGATATCTCCTTCCAACTCCTCATCGGAGTCAGCAATCATTTCAGGGTAAGCTATGGATAGCATGTTACATGTAAATGGCTGATTTTTTAGAGGCAAATCATCACGCCTATCCAAATAATCTTGATAACATATGAGTTGATCATCATCTTCAAAAGGAAAGGGTTGACCCTTACTAGGAAATAGGCCCACACCACAATGGGCAGGCCACGGTTCTACCTCGAAAGGTTCTTTCATGCCATTTTGGAAAGGTCCCAAGCCTTTCCCTTTATATCCCATTTTAAGCATTATGGGTTTAGCTTTAATATATTCATTGGTAAAATAACATCGAGCATATCCCTCATGATGAGTTTTGATATTCCGAGGGATTCTTCCCCAGCCATATCCTTTATAAATGAAGGCACAACTCCCGACTTGGTAAGTACTTCCCATAGGTTGTGGGAGGCCCAAAGTACGAGGAGATGGCGGCAAGTTATTTAAAAGAATTGAATCTTGCATGAAAGCATTTGTTTTTTTTGATATTAAGATTGTGGATAAATCTGGTAAAAGTTCATCAAAAAGAGCATAAGATGTAGAAGGATCATTCCCTATATCTTTAGATGTGGAAGGTATGATAGATGTTGATAATGTGGAAGTGTTAAGAGATGGGTCTATAGGTTTTGAAATTATAGGGATAGAACATGAAGGATTGGTTGTAGATTGAAGATCTTTTTGAGGTTCTAGAGTGGTTTGTTTAGAAGATTGTTGATCTATATATGAGGATGAAATTAATGGAGGGGAAATAGGTGAAGCTATGGGTGTGTGTTTCATAGTTTTAGATGAAAAATAAGAATTAGGATGTGTGGATGATAGAGCAGGGCAAAATTGCACTCCAACAGGTTCTGCCAAAGCACACATATCAAAGGGTCTAGGATCACCGTGGATAGTGACCAACTGATTTTTAAATTCGAATTTAACACATTGGTGTAAAGTTGATGGGACAGCCCGCATTGCATTGATCCAAGGACGACCCAAGAGTATATTGTACGATGCGGGGCAATGTACAATAAACATGGTGGTATCTAGAGTTCGAGGACCAACTTGCAATGGGATGGTAATAACTCCACACGTTTCTTGTGTTTCGTCATTGAAAGCTTTGATAATCATGTCAGTTTTCTTCATTTCATCACTTCTAAAGCCAAATCGTTGGTAGAAGTCAAAAGTGCAAATGTTTAGAGATGAACCATTATCAATCAGGACTCGTTTAACAACTACATCTCCAATTAGAGCAGTAATATATAAGGGATTATCCTTATGTAAACTGTGTTGTGGGATATCTTTATCCCGAAAGTCAATACAATCAACTTCTCGAGTGATGATAGTATTGGCCATGGCTTCAGAGTTGAATATTTTGAGGTACCATCATTTGGCTTAATGTAAGCATCAACTCATCCCTATGGGTAGGAGAAGATCTTAATAAATCCAAAAGGGAAATTCTGGCCGTAGTATTGGATAATTGCTCATTAATATTGTAAGGGGGTTTAAGTTGAACATTGGAAGCATGATTCCCTTTATTGGGATTTTTCAAAACAAATGGAGCTGATCCATCATTCTGGTTTGGTTCTTGTTGAGAATTTTGAGCCCGTTGTCGGGTAACGACTCCAATGGTACCTACAATGTTATATTGAAGACGCTGAACTGGTCTCGGTTGAGCATTTATGGCTTGTTCATTTGGGAGGAATTGATTAGAAGAGGGTCGAGTAGTAACTCTTCTAGGAAATGGTTCTTCTGGAACCATAGCATCTGTGATGGGTTGAATAGGATCTGATTCATTTTCAGAACTATTCGATTGGTTTGAAGTGATGTCTATTTCACTTTCAGTATCTGATTCTATATCACTAGGATCTGGAGTTTGAATATTATGTAGGGGCCTGGTCGTAACCATGGATAAAGTTGTGTCAAATATTTGAGGATCATGATTAAGTAAATGTCCACTAATAGTTCCTACATATCGGGTAGGAGGAGGAACATTATGATGTTCGATTTGATTGGCCACCTCTTTACCATGTCTTGGTAAAGGGTGTTGAAATATGTCTAATGATTGATTAGCATTTTGATTTTGATTTTGGGGAATGTTCTTTTGAGGATTATTAGGAGCATTTTGTTTAGGTTGGAAGGCTTGCACCTCCATTTCATTATTATCAATCAGATCCTCGTATTTTATGTTTCAACCTTTTACAAGCGTTGGTAGAGTGTCCAGGCCCTCTATGGAAATCACAGTGTAAGTCAACTCTGTATCCGGGTATAGTTGGATCAGGTTCCTGGATAGCTGGTAATTGGATCAAACCTCTTTCGAGTAATTGAGGTAAAATAGTTGATAACGGTTGATTCAATCTAGTAAATTCTCGAGGAGGCTTATAAGGTGGTTTCAATATAAATTTTTTTGTTGTTTTCGTTGCATTGATATTAGCAACATTTTTGCTGTCAATGACTCCGTCACCTACAACTTGTTTGTTTTTATACTGATTTCTGGATGTTTTCTCATCATCCTTCTTCCTAAGTTGGCCTCTCCTAATGAGGGCATCTTCTACTCTTCGAGCTAAATCTATAGCCTGATCGAAGGTAGTTAAAGTAGCAGTTGATAGCTCATAAGATATTTGTTCTTGTAAATTATTAATAAAAATGTCCAACATTTCCCTATAAGGTAGCACAAAGTGCAGTTTTCCCATCAACTGCCTCCATCTAGCTAAGAAATCGGCAAAACATTCATCCTTGTCTTGTTTTAAGTTGTATAAATCTTTAATGGTTACATGCCTCTCGATGTAGGCACTAAATTGATGGACAAAAGATTCAGCTGTTTCTTCAAAGTTTCTCAAAGAATGAGTGGGCAATTGATAGTACCACTCTAATGCCATTCCACCTAAACTTTTCGGGAACATTTTTAGTAATAGCAAGTCATCATGTGATATATCATGACATGCTATCCTAAACATGCGAAGATGCTCTATGGGATCTTCGGTTCCTTTATATATAGGCAGGATGGGCATGGGAAAATGCTTAGGGTACGGTTGTGCTACAACTATGGGATCCAAAGGTTGACTACATATCTCTCGATAATTGTACGAGGGACGGTAAGGATCTATCTCGGTCCATACGCGAAGCTAACTGTTTCACCATGGCTTCCAGATTACTAGTTTGCCCACCATATTGGTTCGGTAGGGCATTGATATGGGATTTGTGAGCATATGATGGAGGGACATGAAGATTAGATGCTATGTTGCTATTGTGTAAATTGTTGGTAGGAAAGGTGTTATGAAGGAATTTTGAAGTTGTATTATGTTGTATTCCGGATTGTTGAAAATTGGTGTTTGGCTTCATTTTAGGTTTTTGTTTACTTGAAGCATATTGATCAATAGTTTGGCGAAGTAAAGCAGTGAAGGAAGTTTTCTTTTGTGTGGGAATGATTTTAGGCTCAATAACAGGTTCCTTAGGAGGTTGGGTAACCTGTTGTTTTGGCATGTTCTGAATCATAGTGACCATATCTCTATTGGATGGTCCAACCTTATCACTTTCTTGATCAATGAAAGACAAGGGATTAGTGTGCACATCAAACATATGTTCCATGGCTGCTTGAGTGTCACTAATTTGCCCTTTATCAATACGAACTGCCATATTAAGAGCGCCAATGTTATTATTGAAAAATTTCCAGAAATGATCTAAGTTGTCAAAAGCAATAGTTCCATCTGGAGCTACTCTAGGGGATGAGGATCCATCCTCTTTAACATTTTCTTCTTGTTCATTGTCTTCACCTAGGTCATCTTCTGGTTGATCTAGAGTTTCTCCTTCCGGAATTGGATCTTCAGGAAGGAGATTTGGGTTTCTAGTTTTATCTTCTAACCAATCTTCTTCTTCTCCTTCAGTTTGTTTACCATTCCTAAGTTTAGGCATTGTGCTTAATTTAGATTTCAGCAAATATTTATATATATATATATATATATATATATATATATATATATGCAACAAGCTTAAGAGGTATATATTAATTATATACCTACTACAATATTTAAAATGAAATGTTTTGGTTTTTGTTATGTTTTTTTAGTTTTTCTTGTTTTTGTAATAATATTGTAAAGATAACAAACAACACAATAAATGCAAGAACTAATACTGAAAGTAATGATCTAGTTTTCTATAAACAATTTATAAATATCATTAATGGGCTCGAGTTCTTCAGGAGTCATGAAGTGTTCTTCTTCAAATTGAAAATTTTCTTTCAAAAATTTAATGAAAAGAGCTATAGTGATATTATCTGTCTCATATTCTGGTTGATAGAAGTAAAGCTCATGGCAATACTCTCGATATAACATAGCTCGAGGAACTCTATTCCATATTTCCCTATCCATAAGAACAACCTCTTGGTCTTCTACATGACCTAGGAACTGGTGTATAATGGCTGCGTTCTCGAGGTATTCCTCGAAGGTGAACAATTCTGAAGACACAAGAGCTCTCCTATAAGCTAACCATCTATGGCAGGCTCTCTAAAGTTCATGATAAAAGACGAGTTGATGAGGATCCAGGATTCTATCTAGGACAAGCCTCTTGATTTGTTTAAGTTTTGTTGACCTAGATGAAATGACACTTAGTCTTCTATCAAGTTCATCCCACAAAAGTTGATTTCTATCTGTTTCGTGCACACTAAGCACATAATTGATTTCTATGGCTGCCAATTGGTTTTCAACATTTATAGTAACTGCTAATATTTTCTTAGGAGCTACCATCTAAACATGATATGCAACTTATTAATTTTAAATGATTTGAAATGCATCTATGTTTTGGTTGTTTTATTTTTTTTTTTTTTGTTTTCAAAAGGTTTTAAATGCATTCACGTCGGGTTCACCAAAATGTATCGCTCCAAATTTTTCACACCCTTACCTTCAGGCTATAGGATCCGTGCCCGGAAGGAGGATGTGAAAAGGATGGCACGGTACCTCGGACTGAGAGGCCTTGCGAAGGTCCCGCCTCTCGAGGGAGGTGTATTATGGTGATTTTTTGATGGATGGTGGGTTCACCAGGAAACGTTTGAATGGCAGTTTCCATGCCTAGGTTGGGAATGTGTTTGATGTGTTCAGTTTTAGCTTTAATCATCCAAGTCCTAGGTTTGGCCAAAATGCATCTAAGCTATTCTATATGAAGATGCAGATTTAAATGAATACAAAGAACAAAATTAGATAGAAAAATAGAAAGAAAGTAAGATAGATTAAAGAGCCATACCTGATCCGGATGTCTGATGAAGATTCTAATTTTTGAAGCAGTCAGGATCGTCTCGAATTTGATAGGATCGTCTCCTATCTGACAAGATCATCTGAGATCTGACGAATTCGTCAGACGAATTCATCAGAGACCTGCAAATAGAAAAATAGATGCAAAATACAGAGAATGCAACTATGATAATAGAGGGTAATGATGTAGAATGATAGTAATAATATTAAAATGATGATAATGAACAAAATACATGAATGTATTATAATGATTTAATGACAATTGATGATTTTATTATGCATTTAAAGCTAGATGGGTGAACTCCAAGATGTAGAATAATAAAGAATAACTATAGAATTAACTAAATGCAGAATAATACAATAGAAAAAGGATGAAGAAATGCAAACTCTGGGCACTGATTGCCCCCAATGATGAACTACAATCGAAATCATCTCGAATTGGATCGAGATCGTTCGAGATTGTACAAGATCGTCTGAGACGAATTGAGCTTGCTTCGGCTGAAAAATAATGAAGTTCCTACAAACAAACTTGGATAGATACAAATGTAAATAGTAATTTAGGATGTCTAGTGCGTGTAGAATTCGAGTTATAGGGAATTTCAGCTAGGGGGATGCTAAGGGGAGGGCCTAGGATTAAATAGGCTTAGGAGGGAGGTTAGGAGGTTGGAGATCATCCCTATTTGGGAGATCTCCAATGGGGAGGGTCTCTAACGGCATAGACACGCTTCTGCCCGGATTAGAGACGTCGTTGGAACAGAAGCTAATTGTGAAAAATTAGTTTTGGGACAAGATCGTCTGGACGTCCTAGCCCAGACGAAATCGTCCGATCTGAGGCGATATCGTCTGATCGGCGACGATATCGTCAAACGGTCAAAACAAACTCTAAAAATGGCATGGGAAACGAGGAAACGGATTAAGCGACGGTTTGGGAGCGGTTTTGGAGGTTAAAATTTGAATTTGAATTATTTACTAGAGTAAGTGTAATTATTAATGTTTTACTGCACCAATTTTAGGGTGCTACAAGTATCAATACCCATGAAAAATCTATTTGTTCCCATATTCCTATATTTCATGTGTCCTACATTGTGAAGCCATGTGCCCAAACCTGTGAAATGAAAAGTATCTTTCATTGAAGTTTTCTTGTCTTGAACTCATTGGTCTTCTATTTTGATTGTTGTTCCATTTTATCTTCTTTGTGCATTGTTCTTATTTTTGTTGAACCCTCTATTGTCCAACTCATCCTCTAATGTCTGACTTTATTTTACAATGTCTTCTTCTAAAGTATCTTCATATGAATTTTCTTCTCCTCCAAAACTTGAAGTTGGCTTTCCTACCTGTTTCTTTTGATATTGTTCAAAACCAAGACTTGTTTTGTTTGTTGACCTTATTTGTACCTTGACCATCTTATCCACAATATTTGAGCTATTTTAAATCCTTTCATCTTGATCTTGGAGTCCTCTAAATATTCTTTTAGTAGTGCCACTTCTTGTGCTAACTTATCACATTCTAAGATCTTTGCTTCTAACTTAACTTTGAACCTATTTGCCTTAGCCTTTGATTTTTCTAAATCTTCTATGAGCAATCTTCTCTCTTCATCACATTCTTGAAACTAAAATTCAAGTTTAGAGTTTTGCTTTCTTACCTTCTTTACTATGTCAAGGGCATAGATAAGTTCTCCCTTGATATCATAACCATTTTCCTCTGAATATTCCTCTATTTTTTTGCCTTTGTCCGCTTCTTCATTTTATTTTGTCTTGTCTTCTATGAGATCACATTTTTCATCCTCTAATGTCATTAGAATATTTCCATCTGGTCCTTCAAGTGTATCTTCATACTCATCATCAATAAAATTATAACCATCCTTTGTACAACTATCTTCAAGATGTCCAAAGTTACCACATATAAAACACTTGATAATGATTGGATTCCTTTTCTTAACTGGTTATTTTTCTTCAATCATAAATAGAACTTCATCTCTATCATTATCTTAGAAACTAGCATCACTATCACTTGATTGCTTACTTGCCTTATCTACATAGCAGCTTCTCTTTTACCTATGAAAGAACTTCTTTCCTTTTTTTCTTTGTACATCCTTGCTTTTATTTTGGTGCCTATATCGTTTTGGTTCCTTGTACCTGTGATCCTATTTTTATTCACCATTGTTGTTCTTGGGCTCTTGACAATCTATTGCAAAATATCCATACCTTCCAAAATTGAAATATTTGACATATCTCTTATCTCTAGATCTTCTATAGTCCTTATCTCTTCTACCATAGTTAGCTTCCTCATCACTAGATGAATCATTGCTTTATTCTAACTTCTTACCCTTTGTATTATTGATTGCTTTGAATGTTGCTTCCTTCTGGGGGATATGATATTTTATTCTTATCTCAAATATTGTGAGCATACCAAGCAACTTATCTCTTGTCAAAGTATCACCATCTATTGATATTTCTATAGCATAAACCTGTTCACTGAATCTTTTTAGAAGAGATCTTAAGACTTTATCACAAACATCAGATTCATCAACCTTCATACCAAGTCCTCGCATATCATTAACAACCTCATCAACTCAAAGTAGGTAAGCACTAATATTTTCATCTTCATCCATTCTTAATACTTCAAGTTGTATTTTGAGATTTCGACTCTTTTCTCTCTTGACACTTTTATCTCCTTCATATATACCTTGCAATTTATCCCACATTTCTTTTGTAGTTCTACAATGCATAACTTTCATAGACTCTATTCTACGCAAACCTCTCACAAGTGCATTCATTGCTTTTGAATTATAGTGTTGTAGAATCTTACCTTCCTTATCTGTAGGAGTATTAACTACAGGATCATATCCAAATTTCACTACTTACCAAAACTTCATTGCCAAGTGCCATTAAGTAGAACCTCATCATCATAATCCAATATAAATAGTCACTTCCATCAATTACTGGTGCTGAGTTATTTGAGGGTAGCTCCTTAGGATCCATTGTGTTCTTGTTAGATTTTATTTCAAACTATTAAACTCTTCTGAAGGAACCCACTCTGATACCAATTTAAGAACACAAGATTAAATTGAGGGGGAGGTGAACAATATTAGACCACTTTTTATTTTTCTTTCCAAAATAATATTATACAATGTGTAGATAGCAATATCAATAGCAGTAATCAAAGCAATACATAAATCATCACACACAATAAAGATACCATAATTTACATGGTTAACCCAATGTGAGCTACTCCATGGAGAAAATATTTCACTAAAATGTTCTCAATCAATATCTTGGTAATCCTTCCCAATTACAATGTTTATGGACCTCTATCCAAAAGAGACACCAATCCCCTAAATCAAGTTCATGGATCTCTATCCACAGGAGAACTCCTCCTTTGCTTTGGATGGTGATCTTATAGAAGACTACTGCCTCCACTACACTAGATTGTGGATCTCGCTCCACTGAATACTCTTATCCCCACTCTGAATACATGTCCCTAGTGCCCTAGATTATGGATTTCTATCCACTAGAGAATTTTTTCCTCTCTACTTTGTCACCTCTTAAGCTCTATCTTAAATTTGCACTAAACACAGTCTAGTCGACCTAGAAAAAATCTACTCAACAAGTCCACTCAGAACTTGCTTAAATCTATTCAAAAATTCCACACAGAACTTGCTCAAATATTCTCAATAGGTCCACTCATAACTTATTCAAATATGCTCGACAAGATCACACAAAACTTGCTCAAATCTGCTCAATAGGTCCACTCAGAACCTACTCAAATCAACTCAATAGGTCCACTCAAAACCTGCTCAAATATGCTCAAAAAGTCCACTCAGAACCTGCTCAAATCTGCTCAATAGGTCCACTTAGCACCTATCCAAAACTTCTTAACATGTCCACTCAGAACCTACTCAAATTTGCTCAACAAGTCCATACAAAAATTGCTTAAATATTCTCAACAAGTCCACATAGAAATTGCTTAAATATGCTAAAAAATTCCACACATAACTTGCTCAAATCTGCTCAACAAGTCCACACAGAACTTACTTAAATATTCTCAACAATTCCACATAGAACTTGTCCAATCTGCTAAATAATTCCACACATAACTTATCCAATCTGCTCAATAAGTCCACATAGAACTTATTCAAATATGTTCAACAAGTCCATATAGAACTTGCTTTAATCTGCTCAACAAGTCCACATGGAACTTGCTTGAATATGCTCAAAAATTCCACACAAAACTTGCTTTAATCTGCCCAACAGGTCCACTTAGAACCTGTTTAAATTTTCTCAATAGGTCCACTTAGAACTTGCTCAAATATGCTCAACAAGCTCACTCAGAACTTGCTCAAATATTTTCAACAAGTTCACATAGAAATTGCTTGAATCTACTCAACAAGTCCACATATAAATTGCTTGAATCTACTCAATAGGTCCACTCAGAACCTACTCAAATCTGCCCAACAGGTCAACTCAGAACTTGCTTAAATCTTCTCAACAATCTCACTCAGAACTTGGCCAATCTCATAGAAACATAAAGAGAATTATTAGAGACTCAATATGCTCTACACTCAATGCTCAATATCTTTCTCAACACAAATCACAATATATAATAGTTTGTTTTATGGAACTTGAACAATCACTTCATACTTTCACTTGACTAGGCTTAATCAAATCTACTCAACCAATTACTAAAGAAACAACCCTTGCTCACAAACCCTAGTCCAAGCATGTAAAAATTAACACAAAATATTTCCAACAATGCTCAACAACAAATCTCACATATCCATGATACTCATGTTCTTTTCAAACCCTAGTTCAAGTTCTTTACACTACAACTCACTTCAAAAATAATGCTTATAAATCAATCTTCATATAATAATGATGCTCATGTTCATTTCAAACCCTAGTTCACATTCATTGCACTACAACTCACTTCAACAACAATGATACTCATGTTCTTTTCAAACCCTAACTGAATTTCTTCACATAACCAATGGCTTCAACAACAATGCTTATAAAACAAGGTTTTAGCACCAACTCTTTATTCCAAAAAACCTTGAAGCATTAACTCAAACACTCTCGAAAAGGAAACCCTAATCAAGTCCTTTTGACTCCAAACTTTATTTTCAGAAAACCAACCAATCAACTCAAATAAGAGAGAATTTTGCCCATACCTTTTTTCTTGGTGGTAAATAATAGATCTCAAACCTTGTTTCAATCACACTCAATTTTCCTTGACAACTTCAATGGTTAGGTAGCAGAATATTAACTCAAAAACCCCTTGTAAATGTTTGCTCAGAGATTATTTTTCATACAAAGATACCAAGTCATATATACACCTTATAAACTCCACAATCTCAAAAATAAATTTAACACCCACAAATAAGTCTTTAGAAAACACCTTAAAGATCCTCAATGCAAACTAATTTTTACCTTATAACTCCAATTAAAAATAATACCTTCCATTTTTATAAATCACAATTCAACACATAGCAATTTACTATCACTCCTTATTTCTTCTAACCACTAATATCATTACCTAATTAAAAAACCTTTTAACACCCCTTATAAC